>BQNB010075693.1:0-31386 GCA_026074375.1 Tanacetum coccineum | reverse complement strand
TCCAATTTACATACCGTCATTTACTTTTAATGCAATTTAAATACTTGTCATTTATTTTAAAAAGCACTTTACTTTACTTATCATTTAATTTCTGGTAAGTTATTTTTGAAGGATTTTAATTCATTAAACCTAAAACCCGTACTTAATGAACATTTTACGTCACTTAGCAAGCATTTTCGTCATTTATATCTTTTAGATCAATTTTAGTATAATCTTGTAGTTTTTAATCTTAAAATTAATATTAGTTTAAAAATAGTTTAAATCCAAAAGTTTAGTTTCCCTTTTATATGCTTTCCCTTTTAGTAGATTTAGAAAACCAAACCAAAAAAACTTTTAAGATATTCAAGCTCGATTTACAACTTGAACGTAGATTTCCATTCACTTCTCGCCGAGGAAACGGCCCGGGAGGTTTTGATAATTGTTTTGGTTAAAAGCGATTTTCTAGAACCCGACAGAAAATACTTACTATACTATTATTGATTATCCTCCTTATTAGTACGTATTTATATATTATATATTTTATACGTGTTAATTTGGACGGATCAACCTTCCTCCAACAGGAAACCAAGGATTGCTAATCGGAGATCCACTAAGCCCACTGAAAAGTAGGTTCATAAAAGAAACTAATATGTTTCAAATGTCTGTGCATGATTACTTAAAGAGATATGTATGGAATCTAGATAGTGGCTGTTATAGACATATGACAGGGGTTAAACAATATCTGCACAGATATTCAAAGGAGTCAGGTCCTAAAGTGGTATTTGGGGATAACTCTTCAGGTGACACAGAGGGATATGGCTCAATGAACTGCAATGGAATCACATTCACAAAGGTTGCTTATGTAAATGGTTTAAAACACAACTTGATCAACATCAACCAGTTATGTGATGCTAACTTTAAAGTTTTGTTTACCAAGACTCAGGGAACCATATTCAACCAAAATAATGAAGTTGTGCTTATTGCTCTAAGAAGAAGAGATGTCTATGTCATTGATATGTCATCTTACAATGAAGAAAGCAATGCATGTTTCTTTGCCAAAGTATCCAATAGTGTTAACTGGCTTTGGCATAAGAGACTATTCCATCTCAACTTTAAAAGCATTAACAAACTCGCAAGACAAAACCTTGTTGCTGGTCTTCATTCTCTCACTTTCTCTAAAGACAAAACCTGTTTAGCCTGTGAGAAAAGGAAGCACCATAGATTATCATTCAAAACCAAGTGATCTTTTTCCATCAACAAGTGCTTACATATCCTTCATATGGATCTGTTTGGACCTGTTAAACCCTAAACCATTAGCCAAACAAATATACCCTGGTCATAGTAGATGAGTACTCTAGATACACCTGGGTATTTTACTTAAAAAAAGAGTGATGCAGCTAATTGCATCATGTCTTTTATCAAAAAGATGGAAAATCTCAATGAAGTAAGGGTAAAAGAGCTGAGAAGTGATAATGGAACTGAGTTTAGAAATAACAAATTGGAAGAATTTTGTAATAAAAAAGGAATTTCTCAAACATTCTCATCTTCTTGTACCCCTGAACAAAATGGTCTAGCTAAAAGAAGAAACAAAACCCTGATTGAAGTAGCTAGAACTAAGCTAAATAGTGCAAATCTCCTTAAACGGTTTTGGGGAGAGGCTGTAAACAGTGCTTGCTACACTCCAAATAGATCAATCATCATAAAAATACATGGAAAGACAACATATGATGTGCTCAGAGGAAGATCTCCAGATATTAGCTACTTCTATGTATTTGGTTGTCCTGTGCACATTCACAATCACAGAGACCATTTGGGGAAGTTGGATGAAAAGGCTGATGATGGATTCTATAACACTTCATGTTTTCAGGTCATTTTACGACGTCATTTAATTCACTATTTATTTTTAGTCTCGTACGCGTTTGCTTTTAATTTTAATCGTTAAGTTAAATCTCGTAAGCTAAAAATTATCATTCAACGTAAACGAGCATCAATCAATTATATGTTTACGTCAACCAAGTGTTAGATAATTATTTAGAGGATAATTATTAACTTTACACATTTTATTTTTATTGGTTACGTAAAGTGTTTATGTTTCGCAATTAAATACATTTAGGCATACCCGGAAGCACCAATACTTATCTATACTCAACCAAATACCCACAATTATACCTAATACTCAAAAAATTACATAATCTCTTATATAGATACACATGTGGCCAGATATAGTGATGAAAACAAGAGAAAATATCACAAAATCTCTACTAAAGTCTTGTACAACATAAGCCTCATTAAAACATAACGTTGTGACTAGTGTTTTTCATCATTTTCTTCCTTGATTTACTCATCTTGTCTAGAGCTCTCTAATAGTGTTATCAACTAGCTACTTGTAGTATATAAAGGCAAGACTAGAAGAGAACACACACATATCACTGTTTATAGTAAAAACAACACAAACACTCTCTTTGTCTCTCCTCAATCCCATGGCCAAACACAAACACACTAAACAATCAATACAAAATTTATTTAGCAATTATACAAGTGTTCTAACAACATATCAAAGATATACCAAGAAGGTTTGAAGGTTTAGTTAAGCATTTACAAGGGTTAATTAAGAAAGGTTTAAGATTAGGGTTTTCTTTGAAATTAGGGTTTCTAAGTCTTGGAAGCTTGTGTTTAATATCTAAACTAGGGTTCAGATCTTGTTTTTCATCATTTTACTTCATATTAAGGTCATCTAAAACTCCTAATCTCTTTACATTTGTGATTTTATGTATATATAATGTTTATATAGTAATTCACCATCTAAGAAACTTATTAACATGTAAAATGGATTTTTACTTGTGATCATGGTATGATATACTTTTTATATGTTATATGGATGTTAAATACATGTTGGAATGGAAGTATAAGTATTATTCAAGTGTTGGTTAATTTATATAAAGTATATATAAGTTAATGGTTTAAAAAGTTACTTATTAAGTTTATAAGTAAAAGTGATCTTGTTATCATGGACAATATTTGGACAAATGATGGACTAAGAACTTAACATATATGAGACATGTAATATAATGTGTTGTAGAGGACTTGTAACAAAGTTACTAAACTAAAAATTTATAAAAACAAGTTTTAAATACATTTTTACTAAAAGATAAAAACCTACTGTTTTGAATTCGAATATAAGGCATTCATTTTATGTTTTTATAAAATAATACAAGTTACAAGGATCGTAGGTATATAGAGAACTTGAAAAACCGATTTATAACGAAAAAGATACGCCATTTGCAAGTTATATGATAATAATGCTTTTATAAAAGAAATTTTATAAAAACTTATTACTATTCACATCTGATATAAATGATTGAGTATTTTTCACATAAAGTACATATTTTTAGGATTCTAAAACCTTAAGAATCATAATTATTCAATCAATAACGAATGAGTTATGGATTTTTCGATATTACGATAATTAAAGTTAAAAAAAATACTTTTATAAACTATGAACAGTAAAATACTATTCATCTCAGATACTTTTTGAAAACTATCATACTTTGATAGAACTTTTAATTACGAAGACGTGCTCGAAAGAATCACTAAAATCGGAGTTAAAACGAATAAGATATGACTTTTACGAGCTTACGATAATTAAATTTATAAAATTGCATGAACAGTAAAAAGTACTGTTCACCAGAGGGCTAAAAATATGAAAATGTAATATTTCGATAACTCTTCTTAATACGAAAGCTTGGACATAAGAAACGTACAAAACAAACTTAAAACGAGAAAGTTACGACATTTTGACTTGGGAAATATATAACAGCCTCCACTATCACACCCATCAAATCTAACAAAAACCCTCACCCTACCCACAAAAACTTCAAACACCCCCAACCTCCCTACCAACCAACCCAACCCTCACACCCGCGCAGCTAACATTCAAAACCTGCACCAAACACGCACCAACCCATACCCCCCACACCAAAAAACGACCACAAGCCCAGACCCCGAACAAAAACAACACCGACCATAAAGAAACCTAACCATGACTAATAACACCTTTTAAATACTACGACTAATGCTCGCAAGTACTCACTAAAATCTGAAGTTAAAACGAATAAGATATGACTTTACGAGCAATACGATAATTAAAAATTATAACATTCATGAACCTTAAAAAGTCCAGATCACCAGAGGGCAAAAAAAATGAAAATGAATAATTTCGAAACACTTCTAATACAAAGCATGGACAAAAGAAACGTAACAAAACAAACTAAACCAACGAGAAAGAACGACATTAGAGACTTGGGAAATATATATATATATAAAAAAAAAGTATATAATATAATATATATATAAATATATAATATTATATAAACAAATCCACTTTAAAAATATTATTTCTCTAATACAAATAGATGGTGATCTAGCTATATAGAATTATATATGGTCTTAGTTATTCAAAGTACTTAGTACTCATACGACCTATAATTTATTAGGTTGCATTCGGGCGTATTCGTGATGCATTCTCAGTTTGTGATTTACATTATCGATTCACTCACTCAAGGTGAGTTCATAGCCTCACATTTTACATTTATAATGATTTACAAGTTTTGGGGTGAGAAACATATGCATGTTTTACAATTGGACGAAAGTGGATATTTTAAATTACGATTACGTGTTTGCCTAAGTAGCGATAACCCTCTGAGCCCATTATCATGAACTGTCAATTACTTGTTGTGAGTGCGAATGTTATAAATAAATCTATTTGAGATTGACATCCCCGTTCGGGTGAGTCATGATCACTGTGCCGGTATGCCGGACAACGAACATATACCATGTCGGATTTGGGATGTTGCGGGTTAGAACATCATCACGGGCAATGTTGACAATTTATATTGCAATTCATACATGTCGAGCTTCAATGTCATGAGCTTAGGGAAACGTAATTACATTCATTGATGTTTTCATTTGTTGCATTATCATGGGGAAATCTTATGGTCCTACACTATACATTTTATAAACCTATGAATTCACCAACATTATTGTTGACGTTTTAAAGCATGTTTTCTCAGGAGATCAATGAGGTACAAGGCAAGGGATACATTGGTGGTCATTATTTTGGAAGTCATATGCATTAAAGATTTGGTTGCATTATATTTTGGGGAAACATTTGTTATGGACTAGAATCTTTGTATTTGAACATCGAACAAGTAAAGCTTCGGGCTTTTGTATCAAACAATTTATTAAATCCAATGTATCAGTTTTAAATGACTTTTAAATGGTCGTTCTTATATATATATCTTGTGCTATTGATCTATAAAGTAACACTCTCAACCCATATTCCACTGCGACCTAATTTGGAGGTGTTACAGATTGGTATCAAAAGCCTAGGTTATAGAGAACCAGGTTAAATGTTTTTGCTAGACTATAACCGTTTTCAAACATTGCATTCATACAAAGGGGTTTTCATGGGACATACATACCAGGGTTCTAAATAGCGGCGCCATAGCGCGCTATAGCGGCGCTATAGCGCGAGGCGTGGCCTCCACGTTACGAAACAGGCCAAGGCGTGATCTTGAGGCGTGGCGTGCAATAAGGCGCCATATAGCGCGCTATAGCGTGAGTTTTTTTAAAGCTTTAAAAAATTTCATGGATTTGAGCTTATTTACAAGTATTTATGCTTTGAGTTGTATGGGATTCGATCTTAGTAACCCCGTTACTCAATTTTAATCCTAGTAGCTAACTAATATTGACCACTCTATAAATATTTTTTGCCGCCTTGAGTCACGCCTTAAAAACGCTATGACGCAACGCCTCACGCTAAAGCTTGAGGCTTGGCTATGCCGCTACGCCACGCTTCACGCTATTTATAACCTTGATACATACACTATTTTTTTGCATTAGTTGGTCATACTAGATGCATTCATGATTGATATACATGTTATAAAATACTATGTATATTACTATAAGAGTCTTATATTAATACTTATATAAGCTACTTTTGATTTTCAGATTTTGTCATGTCGGATTCAGAGGATTCGACGATTACTTACACGGAGGTATCTAGTCCGTTCGAGGATCTGTCAGACATAGGATCTCTGAGATGGATTGCCCATGATGCCAGAGGACCCTTATGCTTATATGGAGGCCACTCTTCAGGCCCCACCCTTACCAGATTACGTACCTGGCCCTGAGGAGCCAGAGCATGCACCACCTTTACCAGATTTAGTTCCTGATCCGGTATACCTAGAGTTTATGCCACCAGAGGATGATGTGCTTCCAATTGAGGAGCATCCACTGCCTGTTGCTGTCTCACCCACTGCTGATTTACCAAGTTATATTACTGAGTCTGATCCCGAGGAGGATCCAGAGGAGGATGATGAGGATCTTGAGGAGGATCCAACTGATTATCCCGATGACAGAGATGATGAGGAAGAGGAGGAGTACTTTGGAGACAATGCTGATAATAAGGAGGATGACGAGGACGAGGATGAGGAGGAGGAACATCTAGCTCTGGATAACTCTGTCCCACCACCCGTATGTCGTACCACTGCCAAGATGTCTATCTGAGATCAGACACCTATTCTATTCCCATCTGCGGTAAAGGTTGACAGATTTCTTGCCATATATAGTCCGCCACCATCTCCACTTACATCATACTCATCACCACTACCACATATACCATCTGCACCACTACTAGTATCATAACCATTACCTGTATCACCTCCACCACTACCTACTAGTCTTACTTATCCCTTGGGATACAGAGCTGCTATGATCTGGTTGAGAGCCGAGTCACCATATACTTCCCATCCACTACCACTACCATCACTTATTGTACTTCCACATACCAGGGCATCTATGGCCATGATGAGAGCTGCTGCACCATCCACCCACATCTTAGCATCTCGATCAGAGACACCACCATCAGGGACACCACCACTTCTATGTATACCATTACCTACTCCATCAACACCTTTGCTTCTTCCCTCTACTGACTGTAAAGCAGGTGTTTTCGAGGTTATGTTACCGCCTCGGAAGAGGTTGTGTATTACTCTCGGTCAAAGATTTAAGGTTGGTGAGAGTTTATCTGCTCTCATTGCTAGACCTACTAGAGAGTTTAGGAGAGATTATGGTTTTGTTGCCACCTTGGATGATGAGATTAGGCGAGACCTAAAGAGAGATGTTGGTTATGGGATTACAAATACTTAGGATGAGATGGTTGAGGACATGCAAGGGACACTAGCAACGACTGATATGGCAGGATTGAGTCAGAGGATGATAGATTTTGTCATGACTGTTAGGCAGGACACTAATGAGATTTATGGGAGACTTGACGATGCACATGATGATAGATCATTGATGAGCAGTCAGCTGAACTTGCTACGTAGGGATAGGCGCGCCTATGCTAGTACATCTAGACTTATGGAGAGTGTAGCCAAAATTTCTCATGAGGCTTGGGTACAGTCGATGGATGCCAGTGATACGGCATGTTATGAGGAGAGAGCACTACGAACTACGGTATTAGCACAGCAGATCGAGATCGGGGATTTGCAGGCAGCAGACCACAGGAGACCAACACAGCTCACAGAGGCACTGACTCTACTGAGGACACTGCAGACTCAGATGGCAGTGCTACAGAGTTAGCAGACACTTGCTAGGGATCTAGTACATCCTGATGTACCGGAGGAGGCTGGTAGTAGTTCTTAGATTTAGTCATGTTGTAGCTATGTTGTATAGCCTACTAAGTATTACGAGGTAACTCCCGGCTAGTATGGCTCTAGGTTTTATTTTCATTTTGTAACCTAATGGTAGTGATCATTTTGTAACCGAATCGATCATGTATGTTTCCAGATAATATATGGAAGGGATGTTTATGTCATGTCTGTAATCGAATTTATTATGAATGAATGTCGATTTAGCTACACCATTGTTAAATTTCAATTTAGTTGTATATTTCACTGTGTGATGTGATCTCACTTTATTTATTGTGTATATCAGTATATGTCATGTCATGTCATGGTTATGATTTTATGAAATCTAACGGGTGTTATATTTTCTTGTGATTGAAGAAAATGGCACTAAAAAGAACCACAAGATTAACACCAGCCACAACAACCACCCCCATAACTTTTGTGACTGATGAGCAAGTTAAGAGATTAATTGCCCAAGGGGTTGTTGACGTGTTAGCAGAACGGGAGGCCACCAGAAGTGGAAATGGCGAAGACAACCATGATTCAAGAATGGGTGGAAGGAGACAAGCTCCTCTTGCTTGTGAGTGCACTTACCCAGACTTCATGAAATGAAAACCCCTATATTTTAAGGGTACTGAATGAGTCGTCGAGTTGACTCAGTAGTTTGAAAGAATGGAAACTGTGTTCCATATAAGCAACTGCACTGTGGAAAACCAAATCAAGTTTTCCACTTGTACTCTTCTTGGAAGTGCTCTAACGTGGTGGAACTCCTACGTTAAGACTGTTGGTCACAATGTTGCTTATGCAATGACTTGGACAAACCTAAAAAAAGATAACCGACAAGTACTGCCCAAGGGGTAAGGTTAAGAAACTTGAGGGTGAGATGTGGAATTTGAAGGTTAAAGGTACCGATATGGTAGGCTATAACCAACGATTTCAGGAACTGGCATTGATGTGTGCTAGGATGTTTCTTGAAGAGTCGAACAAGATTGAGAAATATGTCGGTGGTTTGCCTGACATGATTCACGGAAGTGTAATGACATCTAAGCCAAAAACCATGTAGGATGCAATTGAATTTGCAACTGAACTGATGGATAAGAAGATCCACACTTTTGCTGAACGACAGAGTGAAAACAAAAGAAAGCAAGATGATAACCAACAACAACAACAGAATAAGAGGCAGAACACTAGCAGGGCTTATGCTGTAGGGTCTGGTGAGAAAAAACCTTATGGAAGATCTAAACCTCTATTCTCAAAATGAAACTATCACCATGACGGCCAGTGTGCTCCAAAATGCCACAAGTGCAACAGAGTTTGCCATCTAGCCCGTAACTGTAGGTGTACTGCAAATGCCAACATTGCTAACAACCAAAGGGGCACTGGGGCAGGTCAGAAACCTACATGCTTTAAGTATGGAGCCTAGGGACATTTCAAGAGGGAGTGTCCAAAACTGAAGAACAACAACCGCGGTAACCAAGGTGGAAATGGCAATGCTCCAGCAAAAGTGTATGCGGTAGGCCGTGCAAGGACAAACCCAGACTCAAACGTCGTTACGGGTACGTTCCTTCTAAACAACCGCTATGCTTCTATCTTATTTGACACTGGTGCCGATAGAAGCTTTGTGTCTGCCACATTTAGCTCCTAAATTGATATCACACCATCTACCTTAGATCATTATTATGATGTTAAACTAGCTGACGGGAGAATAATTAGGCTAAACATCATCATTCGGGGTTGTACGTTAAACTTCTTAAATCACCCATTCAACATATACTTAATGCCTGTAGAACTTGGTAGTTTTGACATCATAATTGGTATGGATTGGTTGGCAAAGAACCAAGCTGTCATTGTTTGTGATGAGAAAATCATTCATATTCCCTAGGGAAATGAAATGTTGATTGTTTATGGTGACGGAAGCGACCGGGGAAACGAGACTTATTTGAACATAATCTCGTGCACTAAAATGCAGAAGTACATGCTAAAAGGATGTCACGTCTTTTTGGTACATGTTACTACAAAGGAGACCGAAGACAAGTCGGAGAAGAAGCGACTTGAGGACATACTGATCGTTTGAAATTTTCCTGAAGTATTTCCTGAGGACTTGCCGGGTCTTCCACTGACACGACAAGTGGAATTTTAGATCGATTTGATACCTGGTGCTGCACCTGTAGCATGAGCACCTTATCGATTAGCTCCATCTTAAATGAAGGAATTGTCAGACCAACTCCAAGAACTTTCTGACAAGGGCTTCATAAGACCTAGTTCCTCACCTTAGGGTGCTCCGGTCTTGTTTGTCAAGAAGAAGGATGGATCATTTTGAATGTGCATCGACTACCAAGACCTGAACAAGCTAACAATGAAGAATTGTTATCCACTCCCAAGGATCAACTATTTATTTGATCAACTACAAGGATCCAATGTTTATTCTAAGATAGACTTATGATCAGGTTATCACCAGCTTCGAGTATGTGAAGAAGATATTCCAAAGACGACATTCAGAACTCGATATGGTTATTATGAGTTCCAAGTTATGCCATTTGGCTTGACGAACGCACCGACGGTATTTATGGATCTCATGAACCACGTGTGCAATCCATATTTAGACAAATTCGTGATTGTATTTATTGACGATATCCTCATCTACTCCAAGAACAAGAAGGAACACGAAGAACATCTTAAGGCAATTCTGGAATTACTTAAGAAAGAGGAATTGTATGCTAAGTTCTCTAAATGTGAATTTTGGATTCCCAAGGTATAATTTCTCGGTCACGTGATTAATAGTCAAGGCCTGCCAAGATCAAAAACATAAAAGATTGGGCATCTCCTAAACACCAATGGAGATTCGGCAATTCTTAGATCTTGGGTATTATCGAAGATTCATCAAAGGATTTTCGAAGATTGAAAAGTCAATAACCAAGCTTACTCAGAAAGGAGTTAAGTTTGATTAGGGTGACAAGGAGGAAGCCGCTTTCCAGTTAATAAAGCAAAAGTTGTGTAGTGCGCCAATTCTGGCTTTACCTAAAGGAAGCGAAGATTTTATCGTATACTATGATGCTTTGATTAAAGGTTTGGGTGTTGTGTTGATGCAAAGAGAGAAGGTGATTGCTTATGCATCACGCCAATTGAAATTTCATGAGAAGAACTATACGACTCATGATTTGGAACTTGGAGCAGTAGTGTTTGCTTTAAAAATATGGAGACACTATTTGTACAGAACCAAGTGTACGGTGTTCACAGATCATAAGAGTTTACAACACATTCTTGATCAAAAGGAGCTGAACATGAGGCAACGTTGTTGGTTAGAGTTGCTCAGCGATTACGACTATGAAATACGTTACCACAAGGGGAAAGCAAACGTAGTGGCCGATGCCTTAAGCCATAAAGAACGGAATAAGCCATTATGGGTTCGAGCCTTAGTCATAACTATTGGTTTGAATCTCCCCAAACAAATTCTGGAAGCTCAAATAAAGGCACAGAAACTAGAGAACATCAAGAATGAAGATGTAGGAGGTATGATCAGGAAGGATATACCGAAGAAAAGTTAGAACCCTGTGCGGATGGATCTCTATGCTTAAATGGATGGAGTTGGTTACCCTGTTATGGTGATCTGAGGACTGTGACTATGAACGAGTCCCACAAGTCCAAATACTCTATCCATCCGGGTTCTGACAAAATGTATTAGGACATGAAGAAGCTATATTGGTGGCCCAATATGAAAGCCGACATTGCCACCTATGTTAGCAAATGTTTGACATGTGCTAAGGTCAAGGCTAAACACCAAAGGCCATCGGGTTTGTTGGTGCAACTTGAGATACCTCAATGGAACTGGGATAATATCACTATGGATTTTATCACGAAGCTTTCTAAGTCATCACAAGGTTATGACACTATTTGGGTGACTTTTGATCGACTTACTAAATCCGCAATCTTCGTACCAATGAGGGAAACTGATCCCATGGAAAAGTTGGTAAGGATATACCTGAAAGAGGTAGTCACGAGGAATGGGATACCTATCTCAATCATTTGTGATCGCGATCCTAGGTTCGCATCAAATTTCTGGAGGTCACTTCAGAAGGCCTTGGGTACAAATTTAGATATGAGTACTACATACCATCCACAAACTAAAGGACAAAGCGAGAGGACTATTCAAACTCTCGAGGATATGCTGCGTGCTTGTGTGATCGACTTTGGAAAGGGTTGGGTTAACCATTTGCCATTAGTTGAGTTTTCATATAACAATAGTTATCACGCTAGCATCAAGGCTGCACCATTTGAAGCAATGATGTATCATTGTGTAGTGTATATTTTTATGATTCAAGTTTTAAATTTATATTTTCCCGACTAAACTAAAATCAACACTTTAACGGGTAGTGTACTGATAAGTGTTAAATACACATATCCATTTATGCTTAAAATAGCCCAAATAAACCCAAAACAGACCAAAAATGGCAAAAATATGCTTGTATTTGTGTTTTGTGTGTGCAGGTACGGATATATCAGAAATTACAAGAAAACCATCAAAAACTAGCAAGCACGGACACAAGAACGGAAGAGTGAACAGAAGCCAAAGAATCAAATCCGAAGCCAAAAAAGTCAAGCCTCAGTCAAATCCAGTCAAAATGGTCAACAAAAAGTCAACCAATAAAAGACCAAACCAAAAATATTCCATTTTTACCCTCCAAGTTTCACCAAAGTCCAAAAATATCCCCTCACATCTTATTGGGCCTTAAAAACCTTAATGGGCCTGAAAAAACCCTAAAAATCTATACCCGGATCTAAGCCCATAACCATAAGCCCAAAACCCTAGTCCATTTTCCTTTTTATAAACCACAAGGGCCAATTCTGCCAATTTCTGAAACTAGTTTATAACTACAAAAAGAGAAATGCAAAGAGAGGGGCCAATTGTGCTAATGAGTCAAAGTTAAAACTGAATTTACCCAATTCAGTTATAACTTCGGCGCCAAATGTGAGCACTATTCACCCGCCGTCCCCATCTTTACCCACAATCAAAATCAAAGGGCAAACACAAATTAAGGGGTGCTTAGGTCAATTCAAGAGCTCATTTATAAGATGGCAGGGAGAGATTAGTCAAATCACGCTTCTCACCAGCTCACTCTCAAGCTCAAGCCACGTGGAGATGGAGAAAGCACACATATTGGTGGGTTTTTGCACTAAACTACTCACAAAAGAAGCACAAGCTGTCACATCAAGGAATGACAGCTTGGCAATCCTCAAGTGTCCACATTCAATCCAATGGCCAATATTTGTGATCCAATCATTGAAGGAAATGAAGGGATGAGATTAAAAGGAGTGTAGAGCAAGGCAAGGGTCTGGAAGCTTCACCAAGTGGCTATAAATAGGCCTCACCTCTCACACACACAATATCTAGATTTTATTAGCTTTTAGTTTAGCTTAATTTCGTATTTTTTCTTAAATGTAATTTTCCTTAAATGTTTTGTAATCTCCTTTTTAAGTAATGTAATCAGTATCTTTTATTAATGAAATTCAGTTTAAAGCTCTTTAAATCTCACTTTTAAGCTCTCATTTAAACTCTCAAATATTAAGCTATTGTTACTAATAAGCTCCTATAAGCTCAAAAGCTCTCACAAGTCTATAAGCTTGTGGTTAAGCTATTAATTCACTTAATCTACTTAAATCATTAAAATCAGCTAAATAACCTTGTGTTTGAATTGGAGCTTATGGAAAGGGGATCTAAAAGGGAAGGATCCCCATGGACTATTACTAGCTTATTCACATGAATAAGCTAGAGCTTATAGCTGATAATTGAGTTTATGCTTCTGTTAGCTAAAGTAAGTTTTCATTTACATTCTCATGTCCTTTAAAATTTAGTTCAATATTAGTTCATTAGTTAGATATGCTTATTTGCTTATTCTATCTGCTTATTAATATATTATATATATATATTTTAGGTATATAAAACTTTCACACCACTCTCATTTAAATTCTCAAATATTAAGCTAAAACTCAATAAGCCCTCATAAGCTCAAATTCAGCTCTAATGAGTCTATAAGCTCATAATAGAGCTTAATCTTCTTTAATCATACTTTTCTTCTTAAAATTAGCTTAAATATTAATTTACCTTTCTTATGGAATTATGACTTTTTGGAAGGGGTCTAGCTATGGATGATATCCCATGGACTTTTACCTAGCTTATATAAGCTAGGGACTTGTAGCTGCAAATTTGTTTCTTTCTTGTTTAGCTAGAGGCTTGTAAGTTTTCCTTTAATTTCTTGCTTTAAATATTAGTTTTATTGCTTTCTAAACTTAGATCTGCTTATTTGCTTATTTAATTGGCTTATTAGTGCTTATTTGTGTTTTATCTAGCTTAATAATCATAATAGTTTAGCTGTTTTTGCTTTTCTTAGTTTAGATCATAGATTTATAAATCACTTGTTATAAAACCTTAAAAAACCCAAAAAAATAGGTAAAATAGCTTAAGACTAATTTTGTTGCTTATTTAGTTGTTGAGTAATGCTTATTAAGATTAATATTAGCTGTTTATCATCTGGGGTTAAGGTCTCATTAAGTTGATTTTCATTTTGTTAGCTTAATCATAAGCTACTATATCTGTAAAGGGGTGTTTGGCATAAGCAAGTTTGACCATAAAAAGTCAATATAATTTGTGCAAAACACTTGAGTCAGTTTTAATATCACTTAAGATCAATAGGAAAACAGATTTCAAAAGTTAAATTTTAATTTTCAAAAGGTTATGGCTTAATTTTTCTTCTCAGCACCAGGGTACCTTGTGCCTTTCTTTTTGCTTGTGAAATTTTGATCCAAAGCCCTTAAGGCTTGGATTTTGCCTGCATTGTGTTTATACACACTCATTTGAGTGTGTTTAAGGTAGTGGTAGTCACTAGGTTTGGCTGCATTTTGGTTTTTGTGGTATAGCCAATTGCACCAGCAGTACTAACATAAGTTAGTACTGCTGATATTTAAGCCCCAATTTAAGCCAGCAAATTTAGGATTTAGTAGCTTATCTTTTAGTATTTTATAGTTGAGTAATAGCTTAATATAGATTAAGATTTACATTTTATTTTCTAGCTTATTTACCTAGCTTAATTTAGCTGTCAAAGTCACAAAAATTCAAAAAGCCAAAAACAGTAGGTCTAAGATTTAGGATTTAAAGTTTTGATTTCTAGCTTATAGTTAGGTTTTTTTTATGATCTAGTTATCTAGCTTAAATCTAGGTAAAGTAGTTTACAAGAGCTTAAGTTCTAAATTGCCTTATTAAGCTTTTTAGCTTAATAAGATTTTGAGCACTTTGGCTTATTTCCTGAGTATGCTACTTTCATCTTCATTTTCAGTTGTTCTCTAGTGTTTTAAGTCCAAATTTCTTTTCATAAATAGATTAAGCACATCACTAGCTTTCCAAAACTTCTTTTGGTTTTAAAATTGAGCTTAATTTGAGCTTAATATAGCTGTTTAAGTGAGAATAAGCCCAAACACCTTGTTTCTGTCACAGCTTTTTGATAAGCTGTTTAAAAGCTTAATAGTTAGTTTTAGCTTATGTCTCTTTTATAAAAGTAGCTTATTTTTGTGTCCTCTTTAAGTCCTAGTATTTAGATTTTCATAAAAGTCAAAAATAAAAAAAATGCAAAAAGGGGTTGCCCACACTCGAACCCACGACCTCCCTCTTATAAACCCAACGTGTTAACCATTTGCTTCAATAGCTCATCCAGTATCTCTTTCCCCCATTTAATACTTATACTCATTTTGGTTTTATAAACCAAGTAACATGTCAAGCTTATTTCGTGGCTTATTTTATAAGCTACAACTTTGAGCTTATTTTTCCTAGGATTTATATAGCATAAGCTATTTTCCGTATTTTTTCTAGAATTTTTACTCTAAGTTTAGTATTTTTAATCTTTTATTTTCTTTAAAAACTTTAAAAAATCATAAAAAATAGAAAATAAATCAGAAAAATAAAAATCTTTTTTATAAAATTTTCTTTTAATATAAAGTTTGTAGGAAAATTAGTTTCACTTTCGTAGGTTTAATTTGCAAAAATTCACTTTTTAAAGAACGGGTTTCGTTCCCGTTTTCGGTTTTCAATTTTTACCTCTGTTTTAAACTCCTGTCGTTCTTAGGTTTTTTTTTAATTTTAGTTGTTTAGTCTATTAGTATACGTTTAAAAGAAAAATAAAAATTAGGTTTAATTTTGTAGAATTTAGGTTTTTGGCCTTAGTTTTAGTGTCCCGTTTCGCGTTTTTAATTAAATTTTGAAATTGTTGTTTTTTTTATTTAGTAGAAATAGATTATCAAAAATATCTTTGCTTCATTCAAATCAGAATCCAAGCTTAAACAAGGTTTCAATTTCACTAGTCGTTGGGGAAACGACCCGGGTGATCATATTTACCCGGTTAAATATACGTATTATATATTATATTATATATATTTTTAAGAGTGAATTTTCCTTAGGGAATTTTCTTAATTGCTCTTTGAAGTATTATATTTTATATATATTTTGGGTATATAAAACTCAACATCAAGTTTTTGGCGCCGTTGCCGGGGACTAGTGTTTAAGATTCCTTCGTTTTTAGTTTATTTGGTTTGAAGATCCTTTCACACTCGAAAGTTTCATTCTTGTTTTATAATTCAAAAATCAAAAAAAAAATCATAAAATATAAAAAGTAAAAAATATTTTCCTTTTCTTTTTAGTATAAGTAAAAGATAAAAAAAAATAAAAAATATAAAAAAAATCTTCCTTTTTAATTAAGAAATAAAAGTCACCAATTGGTAAAAATACCAAAATATAATATTCTCAACGGAGGTATTATCATAATCAATTCCGGTGAACTTGTTGGTTCCCAAATCGAACTAAAGATTTAACACTTGCCATTTGTGTCTCTACGGAAGTACGCTCCCTGAAAACAATTTTTGAGAGCCTACCGTGAAGTAGTTGATTTTTTGTTTAAGTTCTCTTCCGTTGTAAACCGTTAAAATTCATTGTTAAAAAAAATTAGTGTAAAGTTTTGCTTTTAGATTTTTAGTTTTTCATTTTTATGCGCACTCGTTCGCAATCTCGAAGACGTCGTCAACAACAAACTCCTCCGTTTGTTGTTGAAAATTTTGATTTAGAAGAACCAATTGTCGATCAAAACATTGTTGCAATGGCCGACAATCGTACCATGGCCCAAATGTTACAAGCACCATTAGGGGTATGAAGGTTGCATAGTTGTTCCCCAATTATGCTAATAATTTCGGCATTAAACAATCCTTTAATCATATCTTGTGCAAAGAAATAAGTTCCGGGTAGACCAAGACCTCACAATCACCTTCGATTTTTCAACAAAGTCACTTCAACGTTTAGACATCCCGAAGTTCCGACAAGAACTTCGATAAAGCTTTTGCTTTTCCCTTTTTCTCTAGACGGTGAAGCCCGAGATTGGTTAGACAAAGAACCTCCAAGATCAATTCTCACATGGGACGACCTTGTTTTTCAAAATTCATAAACCAATTTTCCCCCTTCAAAAACACTTTCTTCGGAAGCTAAATAACCAATTTTTTTCAAGAACAAACGAAACCTTCAATGAAGCTGGGGACACGTTTTAAAGGACTTCTTCGTCTATGTCCTCACCATGGCTTCTTGGAACAAATACACCAACACGATACTTTTTAACAATTCTTTGAATTCCAATACGATCAGATGCCTTAGATTCCGCCGGGGTGGAATTTTTTTAGACAAGAGCCTCAAGAAGGTATTACAGATTATGAAAGCAAGTCAAAAGTTTCGTTACTCAAGAAGTCGTGCCAGTGATTCAAGAGTGAGTACGGATTGCTCCTCTTTCTTAATTCTTCACATTCTATTAGTTCTTTCGTTATGCAACAAATAGCCGCTTCTCTTTGAGGATAAGGACGTCTATTAAGATGAAACTATGATGAATGAAATGAAAGCTTTAGTTGTTACTACTCCCGCACCCGTCAAAGCGGTTGAGGAAGTATGTGTTACGTGTGGATCGAATCACAATTTTAACCATTGTCCGTTAACTCGAGGTGGAAACGATTTTTCCTATTTTCATGACAACATCAACAAATTTCAACAAACCGCAGCCGTTGGCAATTTTCTTCAAAGAAACCAACCTTCCTAATTTGGCAAACCAAATGAGACCACCGGGTTTCAACTCAAACCAAGCAACAAAGGGGAACATAAAACCGATATCAAAGAAACAATTTCAATTCAAATTCAAAATGTGGAGGAAATTTTAAACCAAAACCGTCAAAAAACCGCAAAATCAAGGAGCGTTTATCAGCCCACCATACCAACACACAACAAATCAACCTTTGGTTAATCAAGCTTTACTTCCGTTTCACAAATTCAAGGTGTGTCTAAAACGGATTTTGAAAGTTATGCTAAAGCTAATGATGCGAATATGAATAACTTGCAAATGAAGTTGGATAATTTTCAAAGAAACCAAAATGATTTTCAAAGAGTTTACAATGATTCTCAAAAGAAGCAAGATGATTTTTAGAAAATGATGCTCAGTTTCATGCAAAGCTATCACACCAACCAACCTTCAAGTTCAAGTACTTTACCAAGCAATACCATTCCAAATCCTAGGAATGAAGCCAAGGCAATTACGACTCGTAGTGGTGTTTCATACGATGGACCTCCGATTCCACCGCTGGTGGTGGAAAAGGAAAGTGAGGTGACAAAGGATACGGAGCTACTGAGCACCAAAGACATCCAACCTCCTCTATTGGTCCAAGAACAAACCAAAGACAAAGAACCAATCAAAGAACCTTCTTTCGTTGCTAACAAAGCCAAACCTAATTTACCTTACCCGTCGAGACTCAACAAACAAAAGATTCGTGAAAAAGATGACATTCTTTCTTCAAAGTTTATGGAAATCTTTCGAAACCTTCATTTTGAGCTTAGTTTTGCGGATGCTCTCATCCATATGCCAAAGTTTGCGTCAATGTTTAAAAAGATGTTAAATAACAAAGACAAGTTGATCGAATTGACCAAAAACACTGATTGAATGAAATTGTTGTGCGGTAGTCCTATAAAAAAGCTTCACGAAAAAGCTGAATTGGACCACGGTCGATTTTCTCATCCCCCCCCCCCCGCCCCCCCCCCCCCCCCCCCATTCCATGTGATTTCGGAGTTCGATAGTGTATCTTGCCCTTGCGATTTAGGTGCTAGTATCAATCTCATGCCTTTATCCATTTGGAAAAAGCTTCAACTCCCGGGCCTAACTGAAACAAAAATGGTATTAGAATTAGCCGACCGTACAATTTCCAAACCAACCGGTGTCGCCGAAAATGTTTTTGTCAAAGTAGGGAAGTTTTATTTTCCCGCCGACTTTGTTGTGCTTGATTTTATAGCCGATCCTCGAGTACCGTTGATACTCGGGCGACCCTTTCTGGACGGGCTCATGCTTTAATACGATGTTTACGTAAGGCGAGTTACTCTTAGAATGATGATCCATTTTAACCTTAAATGTGGTGATGCACCTTCCATTTCATACAACAATCTCGAATCGTTGAAGAAAGTTGATCTAATCGATGCTGCTTGTGAAATTTATTCACAAGAAGTTCTTGGATTTTCCGATTCCGTTGCTTACAACAATCCTTCTCCGTACTACGATCCGATTGTTTCCACTTCATCTCCGACACTTACTCCTTTTGATGAAAGCGATTTTCTACTCTTTGAGGAAGTCGATGCTTTTATAGCAATCGATGATGAACAAGTTTCACCAGTTTTCAATGCTACGTACTACGATCCCGAAGGTGACATTCTCATTCTCAATACACTTCTCAATAGTGATCCATTACCTCTACCAAACCAAGGAGATTACTCACCCGAAATTCAAAAAGATCTTAAAGTTGTTGAACCAAAGAAGTCTTCACTCGAACCAAAAGATAAACTTCTTGAAGTCGAACTTAAAGAGTTACCTCCGCATCTCGAGTATGCGTTTTTAGAAGAAAATAACAAGCTTCCAGTCATAATTTCAAAAGATTTAAGCCAAGATGAAAAGACCTCACTCATTAACGTTCTAAAAAACGAGAAACAAGCGATTGCTTGGATTCTTTCTGATATCCGGGCATTGATCCAGTGTTTTGCATCTCATAGATTTTTTAGAGATGATTACGAAAACCTTCAAGATCCACATTCAAAGAGGGTTAACCCTAAAACCTCCGACGTCATCAAGAAGAAGTAAAAAACTTCTTGACGCGGATTGATTTATCCAATCTCGGATAGTCGATGGGTTAGTCGGTATATTGTGTTCCTAAATAAAGGTGGGTATGACGTTGTCAAGAAGAAGAAAATGAGCTGGTGCCTACAAAGTTTAGTCACGGGATGGAGGAGTTTGCCATTGGAATATCGTAAAGTTAAAACGAGAAGCACTTGTAAGATCATTTTTCGTACCATTCATGGACCAAATGTTAGAACGCTTAGCCGGCAAAGAATTTTATCTGTTTTTAGATGGTTTTTCTGGGTATTTTCAATTCACCCAATTGACCTATGTTTCAGAGAAAAACTACTTTCATGTGCCCATACGGAACTTGCGGTTCCGATCGTATGCCTTTCGGTTTGTGCAATGACCCAGAACTTTTCAACGTTGTATGATGGCCATTTTTCACTGACATGATAGAAATAAACTAATGGAAGTCTTTAAGGGACGATTTTTTCAGTTTTCAGAGATTCTTTTTTCTCGTGCTCTTGCTATTTAGACAAAATGCCTCAAAAGGTGATGAAGGACACCAAATTGCAACTTATATTGGGAAAAGTCGCCTCTTCATGGTTAAAGAAGGCATTGTTTTAGGACATAAGATCTCTAGAAAAGGAATTGAAGTCCATAAGGCCAAAGTTGATGTAATTTCTAAGCTTCCTCACCCAACAACAGTCAAAGGAATCAAAAGTTTTCTCGGGCATGCTGGATTCTATCGAAGATTTATCAAAGACTTTTCCAAAATCTCTCGACCCATGACCCATCTCTTAGAGAAGAACACTCCTTTCATTTTTTTGGAAGATTGCATTCTTGCCTTTCAAACATTGAAAAAGAAGTTAACCGAAGCTCCAATTCTCATTGCTCCAAATTGGGACCAACCTTTTGAAATCATGTGCGATGCAAGTGATTATGCAATAGGTGCGGTCCTAGGGCAAAGAATTGAGAAGCATTTCTGACCAATTCACTACGTTAGCAAGACCATGACCGAAGCAAAAACAAATTACACAACAACCGAGAAAGAGATGATTGCGGTAGTTTACACTTTTGAGAAGTTTCGATCATATCTAATCATGAACAAAAGTGTTGTTTACACGGACCACTCCGCATTGAAATACCTCTTCAACAAGAAAGACGCCAAAGCAAGATTGCTTCGATGGGTCTTACTTCTTCAAGAATTTGATTTTAAAGTTATCGATACCAAGGGAGCTGAAAACTATGCAGCCGATCACCTCTCTCGTCTTGAAAACCCTTACGAAAATGTTTTTGATCCAAAAGAAATTACCGAGACTTTCCCTCTTGAAACTTTGAATGCTGTGAATTCTTATCAAAGTACCCCGTGGTTCGCCGACTTCGCAAACTACCACGCGGGGAATTTTCTAGTCAAAGGAATGACGAGTCAACAAAAGAAAAAGTTTTTCAAAGACGTGAAGCATTACTTTTGGGATGATCCCTATCTCTTTCGTACATGTGCAGATCAAATCATCCGTAGATGTGTATTTGGCCAAGAAGCTCTTGAAATCCTCAAGGCTTGCCATGAAGGACCCACCGGGGGCCATCACAGTGCCAACATCACAGCTCGGAAAGTATTTGACGCCGGATTCTTTTGGCCTACAATTTATAAGGATGCCTACGAATTGATCAAATCTTGTGATGCATGTCAAAGACAAGGCAAAATCTCACATCGAGATGAGATGCCTCAAAATGCAATCCAAGTTTGTGAAATTTTCGATGTTTGGGGTATCGATTTTATGGGACCTTTCCCTTCGTCTAGAGGAAACAAATATATTTTGGTAGCCATCGATTACCTTTCCAAATTGGTCGAAGCCAAGGCGCTCCCCACCAACGATGCTAGAGTAGTTGTCAAGTTTTTAAAATCCCTTTTCTCCTAATTCGGTGCTCCTAGAGCAATTATAAGCGATCAAGGGACCCATTTTTGTAACGATAAGTTTGCAAAAGTTATGTCTAAATATGGTGTCACCCATCGTCTTTCGACTCCTTACCACCCATAAACGAGTGGTCAAGTTGAAGTCACGAATCGAGGTCTCAAAAGAATTTTGGAGAGGACGGTCGGAGAAAACCGTGCCTCATGGTCAGACAAGTTAGATGATGCATTATGGGCTTTTAGGACCGCTTACAAGACTCCAATTGGATGCACTCCGTACAAGTTAGTTTATGGAAAAGCGTGTCACTTACCAGTTGAACTAGAACACAAGGCATATTGGGCTCTTAAGCATGCCAACTTCGATTTAAAGACCGCGGGAGATCATCGAAAGCTCCAACTCAATGAACTTAGCGAGCTTCATGATCAAGCTTATGAGAATTCACTAATCTCCAAGGAGAAGACAAAGAAACTACACGATTCCAAGATAAAGAACCGAATCTTCAACGTTGGTGATCAAGTTTTGCTTTTCAACTCCCGGTTAAAGATTTTTTCCGGAAAGCTCAAATCCCGATGGTCCGGACCTTTCACAATCACCGAAGTCTATCCTTATGGCACTGCCAAGTTGTCTCATGCCGATGGTTCTAATTTCAAAGTCAACTGCCATCGTCTGAAGCACTACTATGGAGGGGATACACCACCATTGGTTATCCTGGATCTCCAAACTTTCCCTAAGGACAACTAAATTCAGGGATCGAGTCGAGCTTGCGACTCGGTGACCAAAAACAAGCCGCTTCGTGGGAGTTCACCCCATGTTTATCCTTTCTATCTTCTTTCTATTTTCTTTAAACTAATGTGTTGTGTTGAGAAAGGCTTGTACTCTCTCCGATTTCTCGATGTTTGTTGCTTGTTTGTTGTGATTTTTGTAGGATCGAACCAACAAATTCTTTGAAGCCTCTCGTGTCCGGTTGATTTATCCCGTTCAACTCAAGTTTTTCATCCTTTGTGTGAAATTAGTTTGGGGAGATCCGATATCCTTTCATCATTATCGATTAACGTTTATCTTTGCATACTTCATAAACGGCTTAGATTTTCATAGAGACCCGACTTTAAACATTGAGGACAATGTTTCGTTTTAGTTTGGGGAAAGGAATCTATCGATTTGATGTTGCTTGCTTATTGTTTTGTTCTCACGTACCCGTTTTCCCACAAAAATAGCAAAAAATTTAAATTTTTAAGTTCTTATTTGTAGGAAATATACAAAAAAAAAAGTAAATAAATAAATAAGTGTTAAGACACAAATGTAGGTTTTCCGTTGGTAAGAATAAGAAGTAATTTTTGACCCGATCGAACGTGTAGAGTTCTAGCTTTCTCCCTTAACAATTAATGATGATAGTTTGTGCTAGTCTCATGTAGACTTTAAACATGCTAGACTTGAATCGTTAGTAAATGAAGACTTATGCTAATCTCAAGTAGATTTTAAATATGCCGAGTTGGATTTTATATGGCTAAGTGTTCGCGAATTTCTTTCTTAGAGATTTTAAATTGCGAAGAATGAGAAATGATAGTGTTATTTATAAGTCATGACATTAAACGTAGAATAGTTGGTTTTCTTTCAAGCTCATAAGTGTTAATTGTGGCTTTTTCTCCCATTAGCTTGTTTCACCTCTTTAAACGTATAGTAGTTGGTTCTCTTTCGAGTTCATCAAAGTGTTAATATGTGGCTTTTTCTTTCTCCCATTAGCTTGTTCATTCAACCTCTATATAAATGTATACATAAATAGAGAGTTGTATGGTTTTTTGTTAATAATTAGCTAATAAATGTTTTCTTTAGTTCCTTTGTGATTAGAATGAGTATACATCAGAGATACTATAATTTGGCATATTTAATATGTATCCACAATTAAAAAAAATTTTGCTTATTCCTTAAAGAGCATAAGGTAAATGGATAAGGTAGAATTCAATAATAATCCGAGACTGATAAAAGTTTGCTGTATCTTACCGGCTCACAACCGATGTTGCAGCCTTCTAAAAGTCGAGGATGTTACCAAAAAGTCCCCCCCCAAAATATGTTTTCTACAAATCTTGTCTTAGGCGTGGCCGATGGTTGTATCCTTCTAAAGGACTAAAGGTATCAATAATGTTGCCTTACTTGTTTGTCTTATTTGTGCTTTATTTTTTAAATATTTTAATTACTTAAAAGAGCTTAAGGTATATGGAGCAAATAAGATTGGTCATTCAGTCCTTAAAGAGCCTTAGGTAAATGACATGAATGGTAGCCTTGCTTAATATCCCAAATAAAAGGCTAAATTTTTGGTTGCCTCGATGAGGAACTTTAATCTATGATGACATTTGACTTTTGTAACAGGGCTAAGGAGCTAATTATTGCGTTCTTGAACCTGTTAGACTCTTTATTTTTTGGAATTAATAAGTATCGAAACACGTCTTAAAGAGCCTTCGGGTATAGGACTTACGTAAAAAACTTGAGATACAAAAGTAGAATTTACGGGAGGAAAAGTAAGTATACAATAGTATTTTATGAGTTATGTTAGTGTCATGAAATTGTAATTAACGGCGATCTTATTTTTACAGCTTAGCCATGGTAAAAGTGAAAAATTAGGATGATGAAGTTAACTCTTTTAGACACTTAATTTGTGCTTTTTGTTCTATAATCCTCAAAAGTTACCAATGAGGCTAATGAAAACAACACATTATTGTAACACAAATAAGCCTTGTAGTTAGGTGTTAGTTATGCAAGAAATATCAAAAAAAGAAAAAAAAAAACTTTGAAAATGGGGGAAATCTGGTGTTTTTATTAACTTGTATCTCTTATCTCTCTCAACAAAAAATCTTTGCTGACTTACAAAGGTTTTTTTGGGGAAAGATTTCGATGTATTTGTTATAAGGCAGAATGTGATATTTGTGAGGACACACAATCGTTTAAGTATTGGGGAATTTTGATAAGTGTTTAAATACACAATATCCATTTGTACTAAAATATCCAATTAAACTCCTAAACCCAAAATAGTCCAAAAATATCAACAATATGCTTGAGTAAATTAAGTGTTTTGTGTGTGCAGTATTGATATATTAAAAATCACACAAAAAATCAATCCAAAAACGGGCAAGCACGGACACGAGAATCAGAAGAGTACAAAAAGAAGCCAAGGATTCAAAGCTGCAGTCAAAAGAGTGTTCACTGATGTTGGATATAGGTGGAAACCTATAGGAAGAACTTTCACTTTAGTTGGAAATTCATGCCCTTTAACTAGGTTCACTTCCACTAAAGTAGTGCCTTGATAAGTGTAGAATACACATATCCGTTTGTACCTAAAATAACCAAATTAAACCCAAAACAGACCAAAAATGGCAAAAATATGCTTGTATTTGTGTTTTGTGTATGCAGGTACGGATATATCAAAAATCACAAGAAAACAGTCAAAAACGGGCAAACACGGGCACGAGAATCAGAAGAGTACAAAAAGAAGCCAAAGAATCAAAGCCGAAGCCAGGAAAAGTCAAGCCCTCAGTCAAAATGGTCAAAACATGGTCAACAAAAGTCAACAAGACCCAAAATATTCCATTTAAGCCCCTTAACTTTTAGAAAAATCCATAAATGGTCCCTAACCCTAAATGGGCCTCACCCGGATTCATAAGCCCAAAGCCCTAGCCCATTATCTTTTCTATAAACCACAAGGACTGAAATTGCATTTTGTCCAAAGTTTAAAAATAGTTAACCCGTTTTCAGTTGTAAAAAGGCGCGAAGGCCTTTTTACTATTCATCGTCTTCTACAAATCACCACATGGGTAAAATCAAGGGGCAAACGTCAATAAAGGGGTTAAATGGTCAATTCAGAAGCTTGTTAGCACAATGATAGGGAGATTTCAGTCAAATCAAAGGAATTATGAAGCTCACACTCAATTAAGGCCACGTCAGCCATGGTGAAAGCACAAATAATAGTGGGTTTTTGTGCTAATCTACTCACATAAGTAGCACAAGCTGTCACAATCATAGAATGACAGCTTGGCAATCCTCAGGTGTCCACAATGTGATCCAACGGCTCAAGAAAGAGATCAATAATGAATGAAAAATGAAGGGTACGGATTAAAAGCTTGGAAAGAGACTCCAGAGGCTAGAAGGATCCAAGGCAGGCTATAAATAGGCCTCACACTCTTCACACACATACACGTAGCCTTAGATTTAGTTTTAGCTAAAAAATTCTTTTTCTAGCTTAATTTTCCTTTAAAAACTTTGTAACTTTCCTTTTGAGTATTGTAACCAAGCTTTATGTTAATGAAAATTCAGTTATTTTTAATCTCTCATAAGCTCTTTTGTCTAAATTCATAAGCTCTCACATTTTTATTAATTGTTAAGCTAAGACAATAAGCTCATAAGTTCTATACAGCTCTCATGAGTCTCTAAGCTCATGATTGAGCTTAATTGGTCTTAATCATTCTTTAACATCTTAAACTAGCTTAAGAACTTTAACAATTGGTTTTATAAGCTATGGAAGGGGAGCTAACTTTGGAAGAGCTCCCAAGGACTTTTACCCTAGCTTATTAATAAGCTAGGGAGCTTGTAGGATAGCTCTAAGAGCCTTTTATACTTCTGTTTAGCTGAAGTCTCAAGTAAGTTTCATTTACTCTCCTTGATTTTAATTCTAGCTTAAAATTTGCTTAGAATTATAGAACTGCTTATTTGCTTATATTGTTGCTTATTAATGCTTATTTGTATTTAATAGTCATAATTTTAATTCTGTTTTTAATTGTAATAGCTTAGATCATAGTTCTTATTAAATCTGTCATTTAAGTCTTAAAAAACCAAAAAATATTAGTTTAATTTAGTGTAGATTTTAATTGATGCTTATTTAGCTGTTGATTTGTGCTTACTTGAGTTGTTATAAGTTTTTTTTATCTGGTAATCAAGTTAGGCTAGGTAGATTACATTCTCAAAAGCTTATCTCAAATCTGTCAAACCTTAAGGGGTGTTTGGTTTAAGTTGGTTTGACCACAAAAAGTCAAAACTAGTTGGTAAAATTTTTTCAAACAGTTTTGTTTTTCATAAATAACAAGTTTCAAAAAGATTTCAAAGATTAGTTTGCTAATTTTCAAAAGTTATGGCTTATAATGTTGACCTCAGCACCAGGGTACCTTATGCCTATGTTTTTGCTTGTGAAATTTTGATCCAAAGCCCTTAAGGCTTGGATTTTGCTTGCATTGTGTTTATACACACTCATTTGAGTGTGTTTAAGGTGGTGGTAGTAACTAGGTTAGCCTGCACTATTAGTCTTTATGGTATTGCAAATTGCACCAGCAGTACTAACATAAGTTAGTACTGCTAATATTTAAGCCCCAATTTAAGCCAACAAAGTTAGGATTTAGAAGCTTATCTTTTAGTATTTTATAGTTTAGTTATAGCTTAATATAGATTATGTCTTACATTTTATTTTCTAGCTTATTTTCCTAGCTTAATTTTGCTGTCATAAGTCACTCAATACTGAAAAAAGCCAAAATAGTAGGTTAGTAATTTAGCTTATTAAATTTTGAATCCTAGCTTTAGGTGGTAGAATTTATAGCTTAAATAGATAGATAATATTCAGTTTTATAAGTTTTCAGTAGCTCAAAGTCTAGATTTTCTTTTTGAGTATTTTAGCTTATTTGGATTTTTGCTTATTGCTTTTGTTTTCTGAGTTTGCCTAGTTCATGATTAATTTTAGTAGCTTAAAAGGGTTTCTAGCTCTATTTTCTTTTCTTAATTAGCTTAAGCAAGTCATAAGCTAATTAGAACTTCTTTATTTTTTTCATTTTAAACTAATTTTGAGCTTTTTATAGCTTATTTTCTAAAACCAAGGGTTAAGCCCTCCTTTCTGAGGCCAGCTTAAAAATAAGCTCTTATTGAGCTTATTAAGAGCTTATTTGTGATTTTCAGCCCAAGTAGCTTTTATTAATTTTGTTCCCATTAGCTTCCTTTACAACTTTGCTCTTTTAAGTTTTTGATAATAAGCACTTTTCAAATCTCAACTTAATTCGGGCCTTATTGGACTTAGTTTGAAGTCGGGGTAGGACCTCAGGGGTTGGATTTGAAACATTTGGATTTAGTTGTTTGCTCAGTTAAGCCCTCCGTTAGTTTGTCAATTGCACTGTTAGTCCTTCAAGGACTAATACTATTAGTCCTTCGTTAAGTTTTAGTTAGTTTAATTAATTTTAATTAGTAATTAGGGTTTATCTTTTAATTAGTTTAATTAAGGTTTAAATAAAAAGTAAAAATTAGGGCTTTTATTTTTATAAAATTTCTGCACACTTTCTTTATTTAGTGTAATTTTTATAAAATTTTTAGGATTCTATTTTTAATAATTTTATTATTTTTATAGTTTTTAAGTAGTTTAAATTTTAAAAAAATCATATCTTTTAATCTAAAAAGCCAAAAATAGTAATTCCTTTTTCTAAAATTTTCTTTTTACTTATTTTATTTAGGAAAAATATAATTTCAATTATTTTTATATTTTTTATATTTTCTAGGATTTAATTAGTTTTAAATAGTTTTTAATTCTTAAAAAATTCAAAAATAATCTAAAAAAAATATTTTTCTTTTTCTTAAAATTTAATTTTATCATAATTTAGATTTAGAAACTTAATTTGCAATTTTAGGGTTTAAATTTAGTAAGTTTGCTTAATTGTCGCGTTTTATTTGTTTCCCGTATTAGTTTAATTGTTTAATTGTTTTTAATTGTCGATTTTAATTATTGATTTAGATTATCAAATCGTCCATTCGCTTATTCAAATCATAATCCAAACTTAAACAAGGTTTCAATTTCACTAGTCGTTGGGGAAACGACCCTGGTGATCGTATTTACCCGGTTAAATATACGTATTATATATTATATTATATATATTTTTGAGAGTGAATTTTCCTTAGGGAATTTTCTTAATTGCTCTGTGGAATATTTTTTTATAGTATATTTTATTGTGTATCTAAACTGCTATCATGCCTCTTAAGGAAATCACTTTTAAATCAGTAGAAACACAAAAACCAGAGATTAAAGTCTATAGCAGGAGACCCAAACCAATAAAATCTGTAGGTTTGAGTAGTAAATCTAAGATTGTAGAATCTAGGATTACTAACACAATGGAACCCAACCAGTCTTAGGGATCCAATGCTTCAGATGTTCCATCTTCTTATACTCTTATCGATTTCAGGTTGTCCAGATTGTTCTCTGGTATCTGAACTCCGGATGCTCCAAGCATATGACAAGGAATTGCTCTTAGCTCATCAACTTAGTTTCAAAATTTTTGGGTACTGTAAGATTCGACAATGATCAGATAGGAAAGATTATGGGCTGTGGAGATTATCAGTTGGGAAACGTTACGATCTCTTAGGTTTGTTATGTGGAAGGGTTAGGTCACAACTTATTCTCCGACAGATAATTCTATGATTCCGATCTTGAGGTTGCATTTCACAAACACACCTGCCACATTCGTGACTTAGAAGGTGTTGATTAACTTAAGGGATCACAAGGCTTGATAACATCAAATATTTAATACTTTTTAGTGTCAATTTTCCCCTAAAAATAGTTGCAACTGTCTTATAAATACTTGAATTCAAAACTTTTATGGGTATTTTGTTGTTTTTAAGTAAAATGCAAGTATCTGACAAGAAACACAGGAAAAGGACGTGAAAATGATGAAAACAAGGATTTTTACGAGGCTTTATGGCGTAACCCCTATGATAGTGTTATGCCGTAACATATTCAAGGCAAAACACGTTACCCAACAAGATTACGGCGAAACCTCACAAAAGGTTTACGCCGTAGCATTATTATTATAGAAGGCTAAGACATCTGAGTCAGCATTACGGCATAACATGGACACATGATTACACCGTAACATCCTTTAAGCCTGCAAGATGGAAAGTACGCATCAGCATTTTATGGCGTAAACCTCTAAATGGTTATGTCGTAACATATTCGAAATCTATAAATAGAGGCCTCATTCATACACTTTGTTGATCCCAATGAGTAGATCTTTCTAGCCTGTTAAGGGTGGTAGCTAGTATGGATAGATCCAAACTAACTACAAGAGAAACAATGACTATGAACAATATAAGTTATGCGGAAACTAACTTATACTGCTAAGAAGAACAATGAATAAAACAGAACTTTGATTACTATTAATCTACTAGGTTACAGATTACTAACTATGAATATTTGTAAAACTTATATATCTAACTAGTGCCGTAAGGTTCCTTTTATACACCAAGGAAACCCTAATGGACTTACAAAACGCGTTAAGTGATAATGCATATCTATTCCTAATATATCTCATGCATATTACTTAAGCAGTACTATCTATATATGCTAGCAGTACTAACTTACTACTAACAGTACTAACTACTTAGTCTATTTTCTTGAATCTTTAGCATTTTTCACCAGCAGCACAAAGTAGAACTAGCAGTAGTAACTTGTATAAGTAGCAGCACTAAGTTGTAGAAACTTCTAAAACCCAACAATCCTCCCCTAAACACGATGTTCACTTGTGAACCTTCATGTTTCTTCAGTTTGAGCTTCTTGAACACTAAGAGGATGTATCCAAACACACTACTACTCTTTAATCTGCTCTTTGATGAACTTGAACTCTCTTGTTACTCTGTAAACTTGAAATTCTTTAGCTTCTAGTCTTTGTCATCATCACAACATCTCAGCAACTCAGCAATACAGCAATACCAACTAAGTTGGCCATGTAGTTTTTGGAAAACTACCAGCCATAAATGGATTTGATATTTTTTTACCAGTAGCCGTTTGCTCTGGAATAGCTAATGCTTCATTGCAATAACATGGTGCATTGATAACCATATAGTTTTGAGTAAACTACCAACTATTAATGGATTTGAGATGTCTTTACCAAGAGCCGTTTGCTTTGGACTAGCTAACTCTTTACTATAAAGCATGGTGAGTTGAGAGCCATATGGTTTTTGGCAAACTATCAGCCATTAACGGATTTGAGAAGTCTTTACCAGAAGCCATTTGCTTTGGACTAGCCAGTTCTTCATGTCTGTTAGACTTGGTGAACTGATGACCATTTGTTGTGTGGTAATGAAACCAACACTTAAAGATCCTTCGTTCATCCACCATAGCTTCTAGCTTCATACTTTTAATCTTAGTACTGTCAGTACTAAGTTTTGGCCTGACAGTATTAACCTCTTAATCCTCATCCCAAAGATTATAATGAACTTTAACATCATTTTCCAAACTGTACAACAAATCAAACTGCCATTTTGCCTTCCCTGAACGTGTGATTTTCCATTAAATCTTCAAGTTTCTTCTAATGTACTCTACTGAGGATGCTTCCAAACACTTTAGTTCCTTGGTCTGTTTGCTATATTATAGATTTTTATCAAAAGATCATCTGCCATCTCTGACTATTGATCCACTCTTAGCTTGTTACATAGCATCAAAGTTGCAAGTCCCTTTGTTAGTGGATAATCCTTTTCAACCAGCATGAATATATCTTGTCCTTTCTCTGTAGATACATGATGAACTGCACACATATCATATAACCGCCATTTTAAAGGATCATGCATATATTTCTGAAGTTCTAAAAGATTTTCTACATCTGGTTCAAATAAAATCTTTAGTTCAACCCA
>BQNB010075692.1:0-29002 GCA_026074375.1 Tanacetum coccineum | reverse complement strand
AAGGACCTGATGTGGTTAAGCTTTAATGTATGTCCCTATAAGCTTTTATATACGTGAATTTAAGAAGCCTCTAATTAAAACATTGTGAACGATTTATATGCAGAACTTGTATCATTGGCATCCAAAAAGTAATGAGCTTATATGTAAAAGTTTTATGCAAAAAACAGCAAGCTGATTCAATGGTATGTTGAAGGCAACACGAAGGAGAGGCATACACATTTACAAGAAAAAGAATCCAGATGTTACTTTCGCCCATACACTCAAAGATACAAGTTGATTTCCGTTTATATCAGTGGCATCCAAACAAGGCTGCCATTTGTTCAGTAGTTGACTGCTTACGCATCTACTTAAGTAGGTAGGTCAGATGGGGCAGGTGATTTACATGGTACATCGGGTCAAATGGTACATTCAGGTCAAATTGGATAGCCGGGTTAGATGGGGAAGGAGGGTCGACCTTAATAGGGGCAGGCGTGATTGAGCCAACATGGATTAATAAGAGGTCACACGAACACATTGTAAGTGTCCTTGCCTTGTTATAATTCCCATGCAAAAACATGACTAAAGAAAAGGTTATAATGGGTTGAAACATATTTTAGACTGTTATTTTATTTGAATAGGTTGTGTAGGGTATATATACGTTAAAATAGGTTATAGTGGTTTAAATATGTTGTTTTGTAGGTTAAAGTATTGCAAATGTCTCTCGAAGAGTTCAAGCAAGAGAGAGCATGTGAAAAAGACCTATTGGAGATAGATAACGTAGATAACAGAATGTAATATGAAGAAAAACTCAAGTCTCGTGCGTTGACAATAAAGAAAGGTATGGTGAAGAGGCGAATGCAAAGATCAGAGATGTTTGCATAAAACGCTAAACAACCTTCCTATTCTCGTCCTTAGTAAACAATATCTTGCATTTGGTACAGCTTTTGATACAATCTCTTACTCTGTAACTTGTAATAATGAGTTCGATGGAACACTTTGATGACGTTATCTTATTTTGGGTTTTTGGATGATAGTTCGATTTGCATTGTCTAAGATATTTGGTTTTAAATTATTGCATATTACATAATAAAATTGGAATAATATGGGCAAATTTTTTTTGCAGGTTTTGCAACAAAATAATTATCGTAGTTTAAAATTTGTTTTTGTGTCGAAAAAATTCAGTTGCAAAATATCACTACTGCAAAAACTATTGCAAATTGTTGCGGTTGCAAAAGTTACGGTTGCAAAACCGTAACGAAATTTAACCATTGCAAATTATGTGTCGTTGCAAAAAAATTCTAAAAATTATTGTAATTCCAATGAATTATCTTACATTGCAAAATAGTGGCAAAAGTTTTCAGCCCGTTGCAATTCTGATGCAAATCAAATTTGCATGGAGCCTTTTTACAATAGTCAAAATATGTTGCATATCCTTTGCAAATATCCTTTTGTAACGGATATGCAATGGATTTTGAGTGTTACATTAGGCCTGTTTTGTTGTAATGGATGTTCTCGAACAACTGCCTAGAGTATTTATAGTTAGTTGAAGGTGTAAGATTAATCCTCTTGAGATTAATGGAGTGCAAAATTATGACCCGTATCTTGGCTTGGCAACCCGGAAGGTATTTAAACAAATGCAATCGGTGTTTTCAGCCATGGCATTGTTTCATCCTCTTTTGTCCAATTGCTTCTGATTTCGAAAACGGGGCAGTGGAATGTCACTTTACTTGTTGAACGAGTGTGTATATAAGTATTGGTGATATTGATTATAAATAGTGATGATGAATTTAAACAGATTCAATTATGGGTGTGATCGTTTGTATCTTGGCAGGGCAAATTATTAAGTTTGCAGCCATGGCGGATGCATCTGCTTTTTCTCTTTATAGTATATCTGAGCCTTTACGGGTGATATGATCTTAATAATGATCAGATAGTAGGTGGTACTTGACCTGTATTTTGGCTTGGCAACCTGAAGGGTATTTAAACAAATGCAACCGATGTTTGCAGCCACGACATTGTTTCATTGTTTAATATATAGATCAAAATAAGGTAGGTCGGGCTACCTTTGTGCTGGGCTGCTTACTTGGATTGTTTCATTATCTTTTATCAGATTGCTTTTGATTTTGGAATAAGTCATATGTAGGGCTTATAAAGGTTGCCCTTCTTACCTTATTTTGTCGCTTTTTGTTTCCATGTTTAGTAAATAGGTAAGTAAAATGGGGCAGTGGAATGTCAATTTAAATGCTGAATGAGTCCGTGTTAGTTTAGCCGCTAAACGAGTGTGTATATTAATATTGGTGATACTGATCATAAATGGCAATGATGAATTTAAACAGATTTACTTAAGGCTGTGGTCATTCGTATCTTGGCAAGGCAAATATTTATGTTTCAGCCATGGCGGGATGCATCCGCTTTTTCTATTTATAATATATATGAGCCTTTACTGGTAATATGTGTATTCTGCAGTATAACCTCAATTGAAAAGATATTGTGTTCGTCAGTCTAATCGTTTAGAAGATTCCGATACAATATTTACTTGAACAAAGACTGTGGACTTTCTTAGAGTACATTCTTAGTTTGGTGGTTATACATCATCTGTTGACAATATAGGTCAGTCGGTTTTGTTATACGCTTCCCTTGTAAGTTTTTTTATATTCGGTATTTCTTATCTTTACACATATTTGGTGTTGTTTCTCTTTTTGTGGTCGTTCATGTGGACAATACGTGTGTTTTTAAAGTGCATATGACAAATACCCATACACCAATATCAGAATATGGTAAGGGTTTTGCACTCTCACGCGTGTTCGCATATAGAAAATCACTTCTAATTCAGCATACGTGAGAGTGATAAAACCCTTATCATGTAGTCGGATCTTACAGTGTGGTTTCTAATCATTGTGTTGCAGGCTGTTGTTAGGAATCGAGAGAAGACTCGGTCACTTCCAAAGTTGTAATAGTATAGCTCATAGCATAATATTTGGAAACTTACCAAGCTAACCGGGTCAACATAAGTCATCCTTATGTTGACCGGCCTGTGCAAGGTATATATACCCCTCTCCATGCCTTGGAGAGGGTTGGTTGTTCATTTGGTCATTCATAATATTACATGTTCTTTTCTTTCTCTCACTAAGTGCTACAACCCTCATTTCTCTCTCTAAACTTTCTTTCTTAATTAGTTTTTAAGTGATTTGATACTTCTACAATTGGTATCAGTCACCATGGGGTGATATCGTGAGATTGTGTGCGTTTATATCTTATTTAGATCATTAGTTTTGGTTATTTAAATGTCTCGTGTGCTCTAAAATACAAACCCAGATTTTTGTGTTTAAAAGTGTTAAAGTTTGTGTTTTTAAGCAAGATATAGGCCTAAGATAACTAGTTGTGCAAGAAAAATCAAGATAAACCGTCAAAAGGGTAAGTTTTTGGTATTTTTTGTGAAAAAGTACGTTTTTATTTGAAGGAAGCGAAATATGTTATGAAGGTAGCAAAATATTACATGAAGCTAGCGAAATATGTACTTAAGCGAAATATGTTGTTAAGCGAAATATGACAGGATGACTTCAAGCGAAATACGTCATTTCTAGGAAACGAAACTCTGCTTAATTTTACTTAGGTTAAGCGAAATATGACTAAGAAAAATATGATCTCAAGCGAAATATGTTCCTAAGCGAAATATGACAGGTTGCTAGTTCAAGCAAAATACGTAGTTGTGTAAAACGAAACTCTATTCAATTTTTCATATTCAAGCGAAACATTACATATTCAAGCGAAACATTACCTTTGTCACATTCAAGCGAAATATTACAACAGTCACAAAAAGATTTTATTTTCTATGGTTTGTCTTACTTTGTAAAATCCCGCGAAATACTTGGATTTCTCGGTTTTAGTGAAGATTTGTAAAATCCCGTGGAACATTAATCTTATTCACCAACAACAACGACTCTTAACACAATCCTCCTTTATCACTGTTCGATCACTTTTTAATCATTTCATTTTTCAATTAATTCAAGATGACTACTTTAGCAGAACACATCATTATTACTGGAGCTAAGAATCATCCTCCAATGCTTGAAAAATCAATGTATGATTCATGGGAAAGTCGTATACGTCTATTCATCAAAGGGAAGAAACATGGTAGGATGATACTTGATTTAGTCGATAATGGTCCACTGGTTTATCCAACTGTTGAAGAAAATGGGCAAACTAGACCAAAGAAATACTTTAAATTCGCTGAAGCACAACAACTTTAAGATGATTGTGATGTTCAAGCAACGAATATCATTCTTCACGGTCTTCCACCCGATGTGTATGCACTTGTTAACCATTAAGAGGCGGCTAAGGATATTTGGGATATAGTCAAGATGCTAATGAAAGGCACTGAATTATCATACCAAGAACATGAATGCAGATTGTATAACTTGTTTGATAAGTTTTCTTATGTTCTGGGTGAAACATTGTATGAGTACTACTGGAGATTCTCTCAGTTGATCAATGACACGCATACTGGGATGACTATGCAACAAGTTCAAGTCAATGCCAAGTTTTTGAATGCTCTTCCACCGGAATGGAGCAAGTTTGTCACTAATGTGAAGTTAGCTAAGAGTTTGTATAGCACCAATTATGATCAGTTATATGCATACCTTAGTCAACATGAAAGAGATTCTTAGGAAGTACGCATCACACGTGAAAGATATCCGAATCCACTTGCATTGGTTGCCAACTCTCAAACTTTATACAATCCCTCTTAGTTTCCATAACATTTAGGTTCTCCAATGTATCCACCTCCTCAACAATTCACACCAACTTATGCTGCACCCATTCATCATCAACAACAACATCATACTCCAGTCTATCCACAACAATAACCAGTTTCCCCTTAATCATTTTTATTACCTTCAGTAACACCATAACCTCAAGCCGAATTTCCTCAAATGGATTCTACTCTTGCTGTTCCTATGTTTCAACAAGGAGAAGATCCGATTGAATGTACTAACAAAGAAATGGCATTTTTGTCTGCTGTGGTTTCTAGGTTTCCACAATCAAACAATCAACTCAGAATGTCTTCTAATCCACGCAATCAGGCAACCATTCAAGATGGCAGAGTAACCCGTTAGCAGATTCAAGGAAGACAATCTCAAAGATATACCATACTGGAAACAGAGGAAATACTACTACTTAAAAGGGAAATTATGCAGTTGGCCAGCCAAGAGTTGTAAAGTGTTATAATTGTTAAGGTGAAGGGCATATGGCGAGATAGTGTACTCAGCCAAAGAGGCCAAGGAATACTGCATGGTTTAAGGAGTAATTAATGTTAGCTAAATATCAGGAAGTGAGTCAGATTTTGGATGAAGAGCAACTTGCATTTTTAGCAGACCTCAAAATTAATGAAGCTCTAGTTGCTCAGCAGACAATCCCTCAGAACTCAGCTTTCCAGATTGAATATTTGGATACTTATGACTCAACTAAAGTGGTTCTCATGGTAAATCTGTCAAGGTGTGATTCTGATGTCCGCTCTAAGGTACCATATACTGATTCTTATCCAAATGATATTCTTAATCAGGAGTACAAGAAGAAGAACGTATCTAAACACACACATATTATCGATTTTCCAGATAATGAGATAAACAGTGATAGCAATATCATTCCTTACTCTCAATATATGTAAGAGAAACAAGATGAGAGTATTCAAGATACTAATTCTTCTTCACCTAATGATTTATTGGTTCTATCTTTGGTTAAACAAATGACTAATCAGGTAGCCAATTTAGATAAGGAAAATCAGATCAATAAAATGGTAAATGAATCCTTAATCGCTGAGCTTGAGAGATATAAAGAACGTGTTACCATTTTCGAACAAAGAATTAATGAAGATTTAAACAACCGTGAAAAATTAATTGATTCTCAAATGGATGACCTAATTCTGAAGAGAAATACAAAGTTTGCTACTTTACAGCAGGAGATCGATACACTCAAAGAAACTTTTTCTAACAATGTCACAGAAAAAGAATCGTTATCTAAAACTCTAACTGTTTTCAAAACAAAAGCTAAAGAAAAAGAGTCTAAATACATTGACAAGGAAATTATTTTAGAAAAACAAAATAAAGAACTTGAAAATAATATTTGTAAGATGTATCGATCTGCGCAAGCAATGTATATGCTCACGAAACCACAAGTTTTTTACGATGACACTCATAAACAAGCTCTTGGTTATCAAAACCCGTGCTATCTTAAAAAGGCTTAGCAGATTCAACCAACATTATATGATGGTAGTGTTATTGCTAAAGAACATGCTCATGATTGATGATGAAGAGACATTGATTTTGGAAGAAGAGAGTCGATCAAAGATGCTTGATAAATAAAATGATCCAATTTCAATAGAAAAGAAAATTAAGATTTATCCAATTGATTATTCGAAGTTGAATAAGATAAAAGAAGACTTTGGTAAACGTTTTGTTACTAAAAAAGAATTGGATGCAAAACAAGCTTTCTGTTTAAAACATTCAAACTATACTTTTGTTACTCCTATTGTTTCACATACTCCTGTTAAAGTTAATGCTCCTCGTAAACTTTGTTATCCCATATGTTTAATCCATACACAACTAATAAGCAACCCCAATAAGCACTAATAAGCCGAAATAAATAAAAAGAAAAATAGAAGAAATGAAATGGTAGAATATTAGATTAGAAGAGAGAGTTTGGTGAGTTACACATACAACAAATGGCAACCAACACCCTCTCTATGTGTGGAGATGGTATCTTTTATACCCTTAGCCTTTTACTTGGCACATGGACTTTCTTAATGGGCCGGGCTTGGCTTAACTTGGGCTTTAAGCCCGATACATGGACAATATTAGATTACATTCCAAGCCTGTCAATACCCGACTAGCCTATTACATTACAAGACCTAATTGGCTGAATAAGACCGATAGCATTCTTGCTTGACTTAATATAATTAAGGCTAACAATCTCCTCCAATTTTGAGGTGTTCTTTAATCTCCCCAACTTGATGATTAACGTTTGAGATCACTTATTTGGTATTGTCTTCATCTTTTTTTGTTTGTAATGGCTTTGTTCATTCATGCTTCGTGATTTTTATCTTGAGCCTTCGTCTTTTGACTTTGAGTTCTTGAGATCCTTAATCTTGTATCATCTCCTTGACTTGAATCATCTTGATTTTACGTTCTCGATCATCTTGTGCTCTTTGACCAACATGCTTATACTTGTTACATTCTTGTAGAAAATAAATGACATACAAGAACAAGGATTAAAACTGATCTGGAGGCCTCGCTCCTCCACGACAAATGACTTCTGATCATAACAGTTCAGAACTCTGGAATACACGACCACAAAACGAACCTGACCATTCAAAGCTGATCCAAAAGTTATTCCTCCAGCAGACCAAGACAGCTACATCACGACAAGGTGGAATTGAACTATTCCACAATCACATAACAATGGCTGAGGTCAAAACATGTAAATCTATAGTATTTTTTTTAAATAAACAAAATATAAAATTTCAAAAAGAAAATACAAAATCAAAAAAAAAATCAAAATCAAAAAATGTTTCAAAAAAAATATTCTTCTCGACATGTCTCTTGGAATCGATAACATCTACGTACCTAGAAATGTTTATTAACATTGACACGGGTATGTAGATGAAGTTCGAACAGGAGTTTCAAAAGTTTTCAAAACATGTCATATTCCCCTTATTATTTTCCCTTAAAATGACTTGTTAATCACTCTCAAAATTGAAGACTTCGGGTCCTGAAACCTACCAAAGAGAGTGTGTACGCATAAGTGCGCTAATCCTTAGTTGTTTAAAGAAACGCTCTTCTAACATTTGGTTTTTCAAAAAGTTGAACATAATTTTTCAAGAATTTCTCAATGATGATTCAAAATCTTTCAAAATTGTGTGTTCAACACTCCATCCCTCATATTGTTTTACAAGACAATTATTCTACATTTGGTGTCATTTTTTAAATGAGTCAATGTTTGAGGGGGAGTTTTTCTGAAAAACAATGTTTTAATGATTGTTGGATACATCATAACATGACAATTCTTATGTATTCAACACATTATAAAAGGTCTTAATAACATCTACGGAATAATAATGACTATTAAATAGATTGATTGTTATAAGATGAGTAGGTTGTTGAGCACAATTTTTCAAGAATTCTTTAATGACATACAAGAACAAGGATTAAAACTGACCTGGAGGTTGGATAAAGTGAAATAAATGTGTAGCCATATTATTAGAGAATAAAGGAAGAAAGATGGGAAGATGCGTGTGTGTTAGAGAGAAAACACACACACTTACACTTTACAAAAGTGCACCCCTCCATGGAAGTATGGAGGGGGTATTTATAGTCCTAGTGACACTTAACTATTATAACTAGTCATTATTAGTCCTATGTGTCACGCTATAAATGAACTAATGTAATTCCGGATATGTCACCATATTTTAAGGCTAACAATCTTCCCCAATATGTGGACACATACGAAATTACTTACAATGTTCCTAACAAGTACAAATACAATTGAATATAGTCTTCCAAAGCTAAAGTTGTCTTTTAAGTTTTCCTGGTCTTGAAACTTGTATTCCCCGCTTGGATCTTTAATTGTCTTTAACTTGTTCTGGAACCATTGTAGTAAGCAAGAGATGGATTACACTTCCCCCCAATCATGGCAGCATGTCTTGACAAAGCTTTCTTATAACTTCTTTTTCAAAGTTTCTAAAACAGCTTCCCCCCAACCCACATCCCAATCTTAAGCAATTCCTAAACTTTAAGTAGCTTGAAACAATCTTCTACTTTTTTCAATAAAGTGTACAATGAATTTGTAGAATCAAACCACACCAAAAATACCTTGCCTTCTTATCATATAGGGCTTGTGAATATTCGTTTTAGGGGTGCATGTCGAGAAATCAGCACAATTCATCCTCATGTCTGCAGAATACATCATAAACCATACTAATAAAGTAGTCTACACTACTTCCTCCTGGAAGTTAACACGGTAACATCAAAGTCAACTAAGTCCCGGATGTACACATTTTCCCCCATAATGGTTGCGAACACTCAGAAGCATCATTGTTGTGTACGCACATATACTCGAGAAGTTCTTGTCTTTAGCACAAATTTTGAGATCCAAATAAAAGCATTACTCTCTTATCTTCAGAAACCATAGAGGAGATGAAGCGAAGAATTCAAGGAAAAAACGTCGGTATAAACAAGGACTTGTATATGATGTCATTTAGAACCTTTTGAGAATTTTGCCTTAGACTGTGAAGTACCATTGTCTTGGAATCCTGTTAATTGTTGATTACATCTCAACCTTTAAATTCTCTGGCTAACTTTACCAACCTCGTATTCTGTCGGCTATTGTTGTGATCACTTATGAAGTAAACCCGATATACCAAAAACTTGAAAATGAATGTGAAATCACCCAAATTTTTACTTAAGCTTGCACTATTGTTGATTGAAGAACGGTGCAAGATTAAATCAATAAGTACTCTATAACCCACCAGAAAAGTGATAAGAAGTACAACCCTCTTGAGAAATTATCCACATCGACTTTTGCGTGTGACACTGAGTACTACAACGTAACTCCTTAAAGTGATAGTTATCCAGGTCTTCAAACCAACCACCCCTGACTGCTGGTAACTAGAATAATATCAAAGTCTTAATCAATAAGCTATATACGTTTAAGCAATCTTACAATCGATAATTGGGTTTAAAGCAAAAGGGGTAGAAAATAAAGGAAAGTCTCGATGATGAAATAATAGACGCCTTCGGAAACAGTTTAGCCTAAAATACTTGAGTCGAACAATGGAAGATCGTTCTGATATTAGACTCGGTCACTTAATTATTATACGTTGTAATAGCTACACGGTAAAACGTCTCTTAAATGTAATCTAAACCGGTCCACGCGTGTATCGGGCGAAAGCCAAGTAATCCCGAGCCCAGGCCCGTAGAAATACAAGGCTGAAAGCCTCTTGTATTAAGATAAATAATACCAACCCCTCACCAAGTATGGAGAGGTGTTGATGCTTGTTGATTCTTGTTGGTTATATGTTAAGTTCCTCATTTGTAATTTTTGCAAGTAATCATCCAACTCTTATTTTTCTCTCTACCTTTCTCTCTCTAACTTCTCTCTACAACTCTTCCATAGTTCATCTCATCTTATTTTTCTTGTTTCAATAATGAAGTGAAAGTGATAAAGGGTAACCAACATTTGGTATCATTCGCCACGGGTGGGTTTAGTTTTTGTTAGTTTTTCGTTGTTATTTTCGTGTTTTTAAGCTTTGTTTCGTGGTTTTCGTTTTTTTTGTAAGCTTAGTGGTTCGAGTTTGTTACTTGGCTTAATAGCGTGTCCTCGTGGTTCTTTCATGTGTTAAACACCATTTTTCAAGAATTTCTCACTGACGATTAATAATCTTTCAAAATTATGTGTTCAACGCTCCATCTTTCAAGGGGGAGTTTTTCGAAAAACAAAGTTTAATGAGTTTGGATACATCATCTCACGACCATTCTTATGTATTCAAACCATTCCCAAAAAGTCTCTTAATAACAACAAGATAATAATGACAATTCAAATAGAATGATATTAATGATGACTAAGTGTTCAACCTCAATTTTAAATCAATTATACAACTTGGTATCATTTTTATAGGTTCAAACAAATGTACAAATGAGGGGGAGCAAGATGACACAGTTCCAAATAATCATTGCTAAGCTTCACATTTTTCCCCATGGCCTTTTCAAAGAAGATTTTAATCACACAGGATTTAAAATCAAGTGACTTAGAGAATAAAATAAGGGGAGAAATGTAAGTAAAATGTGATCAAAAAGACTCAAATGCTATTCGAAAAAGGTTTTTTATGGTTCGTTCTCATACCTACAACAATTTATTTCACGAGATTCAGAGTCATAAGGTGGTAAGGTTAGGTATTTTTCCTATGATCCAACCAGAACCGGAGGGATCTACCCAAAGACACTCCATAGTTAGAAATAGCAGTCCTTAGGTATGATTGGAGATGAATGTGTATAAGGGAAGAATGCCGACTAAGATTGAGCTAACACTGGAACAATCACAACAAGGTGTTAGTAATGACGTCTTGGTAAGCATTGAAGGGGTTGAAGAATTAAAAAGAAATGTATGGATAAAGGGTGAAAAGAATGAAGCCCTCCACACAACTTAGGCAGAAACCGGGTCGATACATATGCTGTCAGAATCACAATGTTGATTGCTGACATTGAAGACGACATCATGGACCCAGTGATGCAATGCACAACCCTTTCCCAGCCATTCGGGTTTCTCTCAAAAGAAACTTGTCTCATTTGTCACGGAGATACACACGACTTCTATTGACTTTCTCACTACGAGTTAGTTAATATTGAATAGGTGGCAGTCTGCTCCAGCCTCCGATTACTAAAACCAAAACGCACTAATCGAGTCTAGAGCCAAGAGATCCATAAATAAATCTCATTAGGACACATTCAATGACAAACACTTGTTGAACATCATTAAGTTCACAAGCTGTTAACAAGAGTCCTACGCATTATCCTTGTGATTCTGCCAGAACATTCAGAGTGATACTCTTTAGTATTCACAATGACGAATGGAAATCCTTCCAGTGTCATCATCAAACAGCACTGCGGTAGGTGACTTGCGAGATTCTATATGAATCAAACTTGTGTCAACTGGAAAGAAATGATGGTGCGATTCAATGGAATCAAACTATGTTCCCAGGAAATGATTCGACCGGCATAACAGAAACGTGATAGTAACTATCTGATCACTCTTATAAAATCCTTAACCGTGTTTTCCCTGCTATTTGAGACTTCCGGAAATGAGAACAAGGCAAGCATGGTAAATCTAATACTTTGCATGTTAGAAGACCCTACAACCTTTAGCTGGAAACCCTGTCAAGGAGATTCTTTGAATCACCCTGAACACAGGTACAGAATTTATACAGTAACCGGTCCACGGAACCGAGGTTAACTAACCAAATCCGGACGAATGACAAAGCCCATATGTCGCCACTGAGACCGCTTATTGTTTTTTTTAAAATGTTTTATGGGGGGGTTTTTTTTTTGGGGGGGGGTTTATTCCTAACTGTTCTATTTTCAGGATACATAAAGAGTGGAGATGGTTGATGCCTCATTCCAGCTGGAGTCGAATTCATTTACCACATGCTCATGCACAAATTACAAAGACCTACTATAAGCATCAAGATACAAGAATCATGAAGCCCCCGAATTAAAGACAAAAGACTTCCGCACAAACTCTGATATACAAGATCTTCCTTCAAAGATATCAAGTCTATCAAGGGAGATTGTTAGCAAGCTTTCAAGATGATGCAAAGTATGAGCATGTTGGTCAAGACACAAGATCGCAAGGTGGCAAAGACGATCAAGAAGCAAGGAAAAGATTTAAAGATCTCGGACAAAAAGACAAAGTCAAAAGACAATGAACATAACTGCTAAAGATCAAAGATCACAAAGCATGAAGGAACAAGCCTACAACGTAGACAGAGACAAAGATCACAAGAGCTCAACGACAACAACAATCTCATTGATCTCACGAAGGAGTGTCACAATGAACTCACTTCGGGGGAGATTGTTAGCCTCAAAATATATTGAGTCGAACAATGGAAGTTCGTTCATTATATTAGGTCTCGGTCACTTAATTAATTATACGTTGTAATAGGCTACACGGGTAAACGGGCTCTTAAATGTAATCTAACCGGTCACGTGTATCGGGCGAAAGCCCAAGTAATCCCGAGCCCGGCCCATAGAAAGCCCATAGGCATGCAAGCCTCATGGTCTAGTATAAATACCCCTCTCCAAGGATGGAGAGGGTGTTGATTCTTGTTAATTCTCACATTGTAATTTTGCAATTAATCATCCATCTTATTTTTCTCTCTACCTTTCTCTCTCTAACTTCTCTCTAAATTTCTTCCATATCATCTCATCTTAATTTCTTGTTTCATAATGAAGTGAAAGTGATTAAAGGGTAACCTACATTTGGTATCATTCGCCACGGGTGGGTTTAGTTTTCGTTGTGGTATTTTTGAGCTTATTATTACGGCTTCATTTGATTTTTTTTGTTCTTTTTGAATTATAAGCTTCAAAATTTGGTGCTACAAACGTTTATCTTATAACTTTATTTGGTGATAAATTCTTTGGGCTTATTATTCCTCTCGTCTACACAGTAACGGGTTTCTATTGGGTTCTTTTTGGTCTCTTTGCAACATCCTTGTGACACTATAGATATTAAAGGTTTACATCTTTCATTTCTTTCATAAAAACATCTTACTTCTTACGGTTTTTTTTTGTTTTCTCTGGGAATTTACTTAAGCTAGTTGGGCCTAGTTGTCGGGCTCAAGCCCGTTTGTATTTTGATCCGGCCCAACACAAAGCCCACTAGAATAGTCCACTCTTGGAACTATTTAATGCCCTCTCCAAGTGTGGAGAGGGTGTTGTTGCTTCTCATTTTTCTTTTGTGAAACAAGTAACCATTTTTCTTTGTTTTTACTTTCTCTCTCTAAAATCTATTTTTCTTATTTTGTGTTTTGGTGATGAAATGATATCCTAACAGAAAGTGACCTTTGTACTTGTTGCATTTTGCTCAAAATTCGTTGCGTTTTACTTGAAGACATTGCGTTTTACTTGAAGACATTGCGTTTTGGTTGAAGTCTCTTGCGTTTTGCTCATAAAAGACATTGCGTTTTGCTTAAGAAAAGGGACTACGTTTTGCTCAAAGGACATTGCCTTTTGATCAAGAAAGTTGCGATTTGCTAAAAGCTTTGTTACGTTTTGCTCAAGACAATTTCACTGCGTTTTGTTTAAAAGACATAGCGTTTTGCTTGGAAGACGTTGCGGTTTGATTAAAAGTTCATTGCGTTTTGGTCCTCAAAATTGCGATTTGCTCCTATTTTGGTTGGTGTTGCGATTTGTCTCCACATCTTGCGATTTGCTCATTGAAGACCACAATTGCGTTTTGACTAAACGTTACTCTGCCCAATTTTTTTTGACATTGCATTTTGTGTCCAAGCAGATTGCGTTTTGTCTCCAAAGTGTTGAGATTTGTCACTGCGTTTTGTCTAAAGAAGACTGCTTTTTGTCCATTAAAAACCCTTGTTTTGAAAACCTAATTTCCCGGAAAAAATTTCGACCTTACCACGAAGGTCAATCCGCGCATCAGGTGGTATTTGATCGAATTTAGGAATATATAAATCACCGTTTAATCAAAACATAACATCAAGACAAACAAACTTCATGGACTAATTATGATGACTTTGGACTTTAATTCGGACTACAAGGACAATTAATCAACAAACTTTAACAACAGTTAATTTTTCACGGTTTCTTCTTGATTTAGTAAAATCCCGCGAAAGAATTCTATTTCTCGATTTAATCATAGATTTGTAAAATCCCGTGAACGTTAATTCATTTAAAAATACAATCCAATCAACACTTCATAAAACTTAAGATCCTTCAATCATTTTTCACTTCATAATTCTTTAATCATTCATCATGACAACTCCAATTGTAACTTCCACAACCGACAGTCAAATGCATAACAACATAATGGCAGCTGGTTCAAGGGATCGTCCACCAATGCTTGCAACAGGACGATATGCACAATGGCGATCACGGTTCTTACGATACATTGATACAAGACCAAATGGTGATGCCTTACGGAAGTGCATTCTTAAAGGTCCTTACACTCCAACGATTGTCACAACACCAGCTGTTCCTGCAACAGAGGATTCTCCAGCAGTTCCTGAACAAACAACAGTCGAGACAGTTATGAATATGACTCCTGAAAACAGAGCTCATTTTGAATCAGAAAAAGAAGCGATTCATTTGATATTGACTGGAATTGGAGATGAAATATACTCAACTGTTGATGCATGTCAGACAGCTCAAGAAATGTGGGAAGCCATCGAAAGGCTACAACAAGGTGAATCACTCAATATTCAAGATGTCAAGACAAACTTATTTTGGGAGTTTGGTCAATTCACCTCTCACGATGGAGAAACAATTGAGTCTTACTACACAAGATTCTACAAAATGATGAATGAAATGATCAGAAACAATTTGACAGTTGCAACGATGCAAGTCAATGTTCAATTTCTTCAACAACTTCAACCAGAATGGTCAAGATTTGTCACAATTGTGAAGCAACAACACAAGTTGGATGAAGTTTCATACCATAAGCTCTTTGACATTCTGAAACAATACCAAAAGGAAGTTAATGAACTCCGTGCTGAAAGAATGGCCAAGAATGCTAACCCATTAGCACTTGTTGCTACTGCTCAAACACTTCAAGACCCTTATTACCAAACATCAAAACCTCACAAATCATATGCACCAACATCAAAAGCTTCACTTCCAACCAGATCTCATGCAACTACAAGATACAAAGGCAAAGAGATAGCCAAACCAATCACACCACCATCTGAGTCAGCTTCTGAAGAAGACAGTGATCCTGAACAAGCTCAGAAGGATAAAGACATGCAGAAAAATTTGGCTCTCATTGCAAAGTACTTCAAGAAACTCTACAAACCTACCAACAACAACCTCAGAACTTCCTCAAACACCAGAAACAAGAATGTGGATACTACTCCAAGGTACAAGAATGACAATCAGACTGGACAGTTTGGGAATCAGAGGGCAGTGAATGTTGTTGGGGCTAGGGAAACTGTAGGTGGTCCAGTAGTGCAACAGTCTGGGATACAGTGTTTTAACTGCAAGGAATTTGGTCATTATGCTAAGGAATGCAGAAAGCCAAAACGGGTTAAAGACTCCACGTATCACAAGGAAAAGATGTTGCTGTGTAAACAAGCTGAGAAAGGTGTTCAACTTCAAGCAGAGCAATCTGACTGGCTAGCAGACACGGATGAAGAGATTGATGAACAAGAGTTGGAAGCACATTACAGTTACATGGCAAAGATTCAGGAGGTTCCTAATGCAGACTCAGGCACAGACGCTGAGCCATTGGAACAGGTACAATACGATACTGACGATAATGTGTTTGCCAATGACATACAACATTTTGACCAATCTGAATCCATTAGTAACACATGTGCAGTGGAAACGGGTGATAGTAATGTCACTCCTGACTCACCGGATATGTGTGATAATGATATTCAGGATGACCAAAATGATGTAGAATGTGATGATGAGCGTGTTGCACTTGCTAATTTAATTGCTAATTTAAAGCTTGATGTCGATGAAAATAAAAAGATTCAAAAGCAATTAAAGAAAGCAAATGCAACATTGACTCAAGAGTTAACTGAGTGCAAATCTATTCTTGCGGAAACTAGTAGAACTCTAGGAGAATCTAATAGTATTCGGGATAGTTGCTTAGTTGCACTTCAAAATAAACAGACTGAGTTTGAGAGGTGTACCCGGCTTATCTTAATTATCGTTCAGAAACATTACTAAGACAACTTGAACGTAAGTTACAATGAAACTCTAGACTATTAGCCTCAAAAGGACATTGACAATACCAAGAAGGATTAAAAAGTTAAGAGCATACCAGATTTCAATTGTGCCCAAGCAAAACATGATGAATTTGTCAAACAGAGTCTTTTAACTAGGTCACGATATACGAAGGTCATGTCAAGGAGAACACAAAGGTTATAACGAATTTGAAACTTAAGAGAGAAAGATATTGACAAAAAATGATTTCAATGGAACATCAATTAAAGTTTTTGAATGAAATTGTTACAAACGTTGGCAGTCATATCAATCCGAACCAAACCTGATGTGAAGCACCCAAATGCCTACAATAAATGGAAGACCTACCTATTGCCAATTCCAATGTAACCTCAAAAAGGCTCAAAATGAGCCCCAGTTAGTAGTGCGATCACAAAAGACCAATCTGATCCTGCAATCCAGACTCATCCCCGATAGGAAGAGATTCCTGACTCTTGCCGAAGAAGTCGATCTAAATTGAATAAAGACATTAGTCAAACCATTGACTACACGAATTAAATAGTCTTTATGCAATTTTCAAACCACTAGCCCAAACATTAAGAAATCTCAGTTTTGCACAGGCAAATGCAATAATAAAGAAAATGTGGAGAAAAACATTTGTCAAACAAAACCAAATGGTTTTATCAAAACATTGATTTCTACCAGTGACTAAATCAGTAAGCAAAAGTAGACAAGCATATAATGTCATGACAAACAACATTAATCATCTGAATGAACTCGTCAATCAAGCATGGGTAAAACATTCAAACGACCATCTTTATCTTCGACACCCAACTGCACAAGATATGGAAATCCTAGTTAAAGAAATGTTGATACCTCTTGCCCCTTAAGACTCAGAATGAAAGTCTTTTACATGCGTTATATGACATGAACTTAGCAAGAAATGCATGCAGATTTAAAGTACGATTGAAATCTCTTGAAGATGAACTTGATGAACTTGAATCTGATAAGCAGAATTTTTCTAACATGAATGATATGTCTGTTGCAAGAAGTGTGTCTAAAGATGTTATGTGTTCTTATTTGCGGAACATAAGAAGATCAACAACTTCATCTGATTTAGAATGAGGATCACTGAATTACTATGCATCATCTTCATAAAGTCAAGGAATGTGACGTACTTTGCACAAAAGCTTTCTGAACAAACTGATTTTGTTAAGTACAAGAGATTTACAACTGGAGCCTTTAAACAAGCCCGTTTTTTTTAATTTGCTAATATTAGAAAAACACTCAATTTCTCTTGAAAATCGACTTTACAAGAAATGTCACAGTAACAACTGAAAAATGACACAGTTTTGACAAAAGAAAGGGCGTCAAATTATTTCGAAAAAACGGAACAATACATGTTCGAAATACATATTTTGAAAGCTACAACACAAGACAAGAACATGGCAATAAGTGAGTTGAAAAAACTCGTTGAAAAAATGCAAGGGAAAATCTGTAGACACTAAGTTTCATAAACCATCTGTTGTTCGACAATCAAATGCTCAAAGGATTCCAAAACCATCAGTTTTAGGAAAAACCGGCTTCCTTTTTCAGACTCTCTTAGAAGAAAATATTTTGCAAAGAAAAAGTCGGTCCAAAATCTAATGAGTCAGAGGGTTTATCAAAACCAGTCAACTCTAGTCAAATTTAACCTAAGACATGCATTGCAAGCTGTACCGAAACAAAAATGTGATTAAACCAGGATGTATCACATTTGCATGTAGACCAACACAAACTAGAGCACCACAGTTGAATCAGACTTTTAGGAATACTAATCCTCGCGCTTCTACATCTACAGGAGTAGCTCACAAAACTAATGTTAGCAGACCACAGCCTAGGAGCAATCAACTGAAAGATAAGGTCGTGCCATACACTAGTCATGCGAAGCTTAAGAAGACTGAAGTAAGAAGAACAATAACCTAGATTCATTCTAGTATTTTCGAATAAAACAAAGTCTGTAACTGCGTGTAATATGACATTTTAATTCCAGAACTTTCCGAATACTAAAGTGCTGGTTTGTGCTACTTTGGAAATGTGTGTTTTTAATTTCGAATCATGATGATTGTGTTTCTAAATCTTGAATGACGTGAAATGCTAGAACTAAGAACCTAATGTAGTGCCTATTAGTATAGGAAAACCCAAAAGTCAATGCGAAACCAAATCTATTGGTACACCTCCATAAAAAACAGTTGCATCAAAATCCCCTATCACAAGTTCCAAGAGTTACTATATGATGCATATAGAAAAACGCGGGAGTAAGGCGTGTAAATGGTGGATAGCACACAATGCCCATCAACATAAAAATGTGGTTCCAAACCCAGTAGAAATGGGTTTTCCTAAGACACAAAAGAAAATAGGTACTCTAAAGTTAGAATGAAAAAGTCTAAAAGAGTAGATTTTGCCTAGTTAATACATCTAGATAACTAAGTCCCTTGAAACTCACAAACACTTTAGATCCCAAGATGTCATGAGTTCCATCGTCCTCGTACTTCTCTTGCAGAATTTAGTACTATTGGATGGTGATGCACTCATCCTATCATTGTTGACTCTGGATGCACCAAGCATATGACGGCAAATTTATCACTCTGTGCAATTTTTGTTGAAATACGTGGTGTACCTTCGCTTTGGCAATGTTCAATTTGTCGCCAATCCATGGGTTATGGAGATTGGGTTTCTCGGAAATATCACGATCCAAAGAGTTTACTACGTCCGAGAGGTCTCATCACAATCTTTTCTCATTTGGTCAATTTTTGTGATGCTTAGTTGAGATTGCATACGTCCAGAAATCTACATGTGTTTGTTTGAGATCTTCAGGTAAACGTGACTTACTATCTGTGAATTCGTGGATCTGATCTCTATACAATATCTCTTCAAGAAACAACCTCATCAACTCCAATCTGTCTCCTGGCTAAAGCCTCACCAACTCAAGCATGGTTATGGCATCGAAGACTTTCTCATCTCAACTTCGACTACATCAACTTGCTTTCAAAAGAAAATATTGGTGAGTTGGTTTAACTCAAAACTAATATGTCAAGGATCAACTATGTTCCTCTTGTGAAAAGAGTAAAGCAAAACGAAGCTCATTCAAGTCAAAGACTGTTCCATGTTCAAAAGGTCGATTAAATTTGCTTCACATGGACTTATGGTGGTCCCAATGCTGTGCTAGCTATCAATGGAAGAAATAAAACTAAGGTAATTGTCCGCTGGACTACTCAAGATATACATGGACACTCTTTCTTTCTACTTCCAGAGGATAAACACCAGAAATTTTAAAAGACTTTCTCACGATGATCAAAAAATCTTCAAAGCCCCAGTAATATCAGATCGGCAACTGACAAAGAGGCACTGAGTGCTAAACAAGACACTTAAATTGCAATCTTATAAAGGGAGAAGGACTGGAGCATCAAAACTTCTACTCCTCGAACACCCTGAACAGAAACGCGTTGTCGAAAGAACAACCAAACTCTCGTGAGGCAGCTCGACACGATGCTTTCAGCTTCTAAACTACCTTTTTCTTTGGCTGAAGCCGATCGCAAACCGCATGCTTTACTCAAAACATATCAATCATCATCCCAGCATCATAGAAACGGCATATCACATCATTAATGACAGAAAACCCTCCATTAAACACCTTCACATCTTTGGTTGTACATGTTACCTAACCAGAGATGGTGAAAACCTAGATAAGATGAAAGAAAAAGGGGATAAGTGCATTTTGGGTGGGAAATACGCCACTACGTCAAGGTATATCGTGTCTACAACAACAAGAGAACAAGTTGATATTTGAAATCCATCCATCTCACTCAGATTTGATGAAATCAAAGAGATGCTGAGACGTCTTTTGCTACTAACGCTTCAGGCCCTCGAGTTCCCCAACGACAAAAAGGCGTCATAAATAAAAAAAAAAAATCAGATTATGACAACGCGCTGACCTCCGTCACCCAGAACTGACATAATGTTAATCCTACAGCGACACAGTAAGTTTCCATCACAACATGAGTTGGATCTTCTTTTTGGTCCTTTGTAGATGAATTTTCAATGAAGATACTTCTCCGTGTCAACAAGTCTTTCTGCTCCCACTGATAATAATGTTCCACAAATACACACACCCATCAACAAATATTCAACCTACAATCAGAACCATCAACTCCTACAAATCTCATAGCTGAGGAAAACAACGATGAACAAAGCAGAATTTAACCATCCTTTCTGTACAGCCGGTACAAGAAAATTGCTAATTCTTCCTCACGCAATAGTGGTAATTCAAATGTGCATACCTTCAATCAACCTCAAAATTCTAAATATCGATGGACAAAAGATCACCCATTAACTCAAGTTTGTGGAAATCCATCCAAGCCAGTGCAAACAAGACGACAACTTGCCACAGATCCTTAAGAAATGTGTATGTACGGCACTCACCGTGGTATTGTATGAGACCAAAAAACATTAAAGGAGGCAATGCTTGATTCAGCAGTGAAGAAAGCAATGCGAGGATTGAACTCTGTCATCAGTTTGACAGACTACAAGTCTGGGAACTCGTTGACAAACCTTTTGGCAAGACCGTAATCAAGCTGAAGTGGTTATGGAAAAAACAATAATGATGAGACCCAAACTGTTATTCCGCAACAAAGCAGACTAGTATCAAAGGTTATCTCAGAATAGAGGTATTGATTTTCGGAACGAATCATTTTGCTCCATTTTGCACGGCTTGGAGGCTGTCAGGATCTTTGTCGCATATCAGCACACAAGTCTTTCCAATTTACCAGAGGACTGAAAAACGGCAATTTCTTAGGTCATTGAAGGAGGAGGTTTATGTTGCACAACCAGACGGATTCGTTGATCCTGATCATCCAGACAAAGTTTACCGTCTAAGGAAAGCTCTATATGGATTAAAACAAGCTCCGAGAGCCTGGTATGATGAACTCTCAAAATTCCTGATATCCAAAGGTTTTTCTAAAGGTATCATTGACCCGACTCTATTCACGATAAAATACGGGGAGGACATTCTACTTGTGCAAATTTACGTTGATGACATTATTTTTTGGTTCACAACCCTAAATTTTCAAAACCGTTTTGAAAAATTAATCCCGAAAGATTTTGAGAATGTCCTAATGGGGAAATGAAATTCCTTTTTGGACTTCAGATCCACCAAGTCCCACAGGTCTTTTTAATCAATTCAGGCCAAAATACTTTAGAGATTCTAAAAACATGGTAATGGAAAAAGACAAAGCATTTGGATACACCATGACAATGAAACCTAAATTAGATGCAACTTGAGTGTGAACCCTTCAGACCAACTGACTAACAATAGCAAATGCGGATCACATCATGTACTGAACATCTAGTAGACCAGACATAGTGCAGTCTGTATGTTTATTTGTGCAAATATGCAAGCAAGACCGAACTGAAAAACAAACCTCAAAGAAGTAAAAGTATTCATTTGATACTTAACGGAACCATTCACATGGAGACTCTGGTATCGCGAAGGTGGGTTCTGGCTTTTGATCTAAGACAGCTTTTTTCAGATAGCTAGAAGTCATGCCGGTTTGCCTTGATAACTCGCAAAACACTTTCTGGAGGAAATAATCAGATCCTAGTTGTAATAAGATTAGTCATCATGAATGTCAAGAGAATCAGGATGTACTTGCAATTGTCCATCTAGCAAGACTTGAATACGTAGGCCTTATTGCAATTATTGCTCAGATAAATTGGATGGCGACACGGCTTTTCAAGATATGGCTTCAACTATAACAAAATACCGTTTGAATTGCGATTCTCAGTCAGCCATATGCAATCTCAAAGCAACCCCAGTGCAGCACTCCCGTACCAAGCATATCCCATAACGGTATTCACTTCATAAGGAACAGGTAAAACTTAAGAAGTGAATTGTACTTTGTCATAACTGAATACCAATTGGCTACAAAAAGTTTTAACTAAGCCCTTCCGAAGAAAGGATTCAGTATCACTTTTAGACACGAATTGGTATGAGAATGGTTTGACATCCGAGCAGAACTGGAGGTTCTGACGAAAGAATCTGGTTGATAATCATCAAACATCAACAAGAAATAATACAATTTCAAAAAAAAGAAAAATACAAAAAATATAAAATTTCAAAAAGAAAATACAAAATCAAAAAATCAAAAAATGTTTCAAAAATATTCTTCTCGACATGTCTCTTGGAATCGATAACATTTACGTACCTAGAAATGTTGATTAATATCGACACGGGCGACGTACATGATGTTCGATACAGGATTTTTTCAAATGCTTCAAAACAGTCATTTTCAAGTTCCTTAATGGCTTATGTGCCAATAACATGTACGTAACCCCTGGACTTATAAATAAAGTTAAAAGCTATCTAAAAGATAACTTAATCCTAACAACGATGAAATTCAAACGTTTACAGGTCTGAGCTGTTCTTTACAAGACATCAAAGTTTTAAAGCTCAGAAAAAGGATAGTGTACGCATAGTGCGCTTATCCTTAGAGTTGGAAGAGAAAGTCATCTAACATGAATGTTTTTTCGAAAAATGTTAACACAATTTTTTAAGAATTACTCACGGACGAATCATAATCATTCAAATTGTGTGTTCAACACTCCAACTATTCAAGGGAGTTTTTTTTTTCGAAAAAAACCCAAAGATAATGAGTTTGGAAACATCATCTCACACCATTCATATGTATTCAAACCATTCCAAAAAGTCTCTTAACAACATCTGATATAATGACAATTCCAATAGAATGATAGTTATAAGATGACCTAAGTGTTTCAACCCATCAATTTTATATCGATTTTACAACTTGGTACCAATAGTTTTTTGGTCTCAAACAAGTAAAAGTGAGTGGGAGCAAGATGACACAGTGTCCAAATAATTCAATGCTAAGCTTCAACATTTTTCCCCATGGCATTTTCAAGACAAATTTAATCACACAGTATTTCAAAACTAATAGAATTAGAATTTAAAATAAGGGTGGAGAAATGTAATTAAAATGTATCTAAAAGACCACAAAGGCTATTCGGAAACTTTTTATGGATACGATCTCATAACCCTACAACATCTTATTTCACGACATTCTAAAGTCATAAGGGTGGTAAGGTTGGTAAATGACCTATATCAACCATAACCGGAGGATCTACCCAATTACACTCAGTATTATGAAGATAGCAGTTCCTTAGGTATGATTGGAGATGAACTGTATATTGGGAAGAATGCCAAGACTAAGATTGAGCTAACACAGGAAACAATCACAACAAGGTGTTAGTAATGACTCTTAGGTTAAGCATTGAGACGTGGTTGACGAATTAAAAAGAAATTATGGGATAAATGGTGAAAAGAATGAAGCCACTCCACACAACTTAGTCAGAAACTGGGTCGATCCATTATGGCTGTCAGAATCACAGATGTAGATTGCAGACATTGAAGACGACATCATGGACCCAGAGATGCAATTGCACCCCCCTTTCCATAGTCCATCGGTTTCTCTCAAAAGAAACTTGTCTCATTTGTCACGGAATACCAAGAAACGACTAACAATTGACTTTTCCCTCACTACGATTGTTAATATTAGATGGCAGTCTGCTCCAGCTCTCCGATTCTAAAACCAAAAACGCACTAATCCGAGTCTAGAGCCAAAGGAGATCCATAATAAATCTCATTAGGACACATTTCATTACAAACACTTGTTGAACATCATTAAGTTCACAAGCTGTTGACAAGAGTCCTACGCATTATCCTTGTGATTCTGCCAGAACATTCAGAGTGATACTCTTTAGTATTCACAATGACGAATGGAAATCCTTCCAGTGTCATCATCAAACAGCACTGAGGTAGGTGACTTGCGAGATTCTATATGAATCAAACTTGTGTCAACTGGAAAGAAACGATGGTGCGATTCAATGTGAATCAAACTTGTTCCAGGAAATGATTGACGCTAATCAGAAAGAAATAAACTATCTGAGTCACTCTTACCTGAGTTTTGTCGCTTTGAGTCGTTCTGTAATGAGAACAAGCAAGCATGGTATATCAAAATACATATGTGTAGACGATCCAAATCGCTTTGAGCTGGAAACCCTGTCAAGGAGATTCTTTGAATCTACCTAATCACAGGTACAGTATTTATACTGTAAAACGGTCCTACGGAACCGAAGGTTAACCTACCCAAACTGGAACAAAAAAAGAATGACAAAGCCATATCGTCCACACGCATTATTGCTAACAGTCTTTATTTTAGGAGGATACATAAAGCGATGGTAGATGGTGATTGCTTATTCTATGCTGGAAGACGAATTCACATACCACATGCTCATGCTCAAACTACAAAGACATTCTATAAGCATCAAGATTCAAGAATCATGAAAGCTCAAGAATTAAAGACATAGACTTCCCCGCACAAAAACTTCTGATATATAATATCTACCTTCAAAGATATCAAGTCTATCAACGGAGATTGGTTAGTCAAAGCTTTCAGATTGATGCATAGTATGAGCATGTTTGTCAAGACACATATCGCCAGGTGGCAAAGACGATCAGAAGCAAGGAAAATATTTAAAGATCTTGGACGAAAAAGACAAAGTCAAAAGACAATGACAAAGGCTAAAGATCAAAGATCACAAAGCATGAAGGAACAAGCCTACAACGTAGACAGAGACAAAGATCACAAGAGCTCAACGACAAAAGCAATCTCATTGATCTCACGAAGGAGTGTCACAATGAACTCACTTCGGGGGAGATTGTTAGCCTCAAAAATATATTGAGTCGAACAATGGAAGTTTCATTCAATTATATTTATAGGTCCTCGTCACTTAATTAAATTATAACGTTGTAATAGAGCTACAACACAGGGTAAAACGCTCATAAATGTAAAAAAACCGGTCACATGTATCGGCGTAAAGCCCAAGTGAATCCCGAGCCTGGCCCGTAGAAATACCGAAGGACATGACAGCCTCTTGGTATTAAGTATAAATACCCCTCTCCAAGTATGGAGAGGGTGTTGATGCTTGTTGATTCTCATTTGGTTATTTCTCATTTTGCAAGTATTCATCCAAAATCTTTTTCTTCTCTCTACCTCTCTCTCTCTAACTTCTCTCTACAATTTCTTCCATTTCTTCTCATCTTATTTTTTCTTGTTCATCATAATGAAGTGAAAGTGATATTAGAGGGTTCCTACAGTTCTCAACTCACCATGCTTCACAGTAAAGAGTTGCCTAGTCCAAAGCAAATGGCCTTGGTAAAGACTTCTCAAATTCGTTGATGGCTGATAGTTTACCTAAAACTAATAATGGTATGTCAATGCACCACTGTTGTTTGCAAACAGCATTGGCTATTCCAGAGCAAACGGCTACTGGTAAAGAAATATCAAATCCGTTTATGGCTGACAGTTTGCCAAAAACTGCAAGGCCAACTTAGTTGGTGTTGCTGAGTTGCGAGATGCTGTGATGATGACAAAGACTAGAAGCTAAAGAATTTCAAGATTAACATTAGTAACAAAATAGCTCAATTCATCAAAGAGAAGATTAAAGAATAGCAGAGTGTTTGAATACATCCTACCCGTGTTCAACGAATCTCAAACAGAAGAAACATGATAGGTTAAACACGTGAACATCATGTTTTAGAGGGATGATTTGTTAGGAATTATGTTTTCCTGAGTTAGTACTGTTAGTGTTAGTTAGTTAGTACTGCTAGTACATCTGTTAGTACTGGTAGTAGAGTTAGTACTGTTAGTGAGTAAGTTATTGCTGCTGAGCATTATATAAATATATAGTAACTGCTTCAGTTGATAATGTATGATATATAAAATTTAATTTATAAGGAATAGATAGCATGATCACATTAATGCGATTTGTAAGCCCAGATAGGGTATTCCTTGGTGTATAAAAGGGAACCATACAGCACTAGTAGGATATAAAAGTTTTCACAAAATATTCATAGAGTTAGTAATCTTAACCTAGCAGAATAATATTAATCAAAACAACTGTTTTAATTCATTGTTCTTCTACCATATAAGTTATTTTCCCTCCGCAAATAACTCTTATTGTCCATCAGTCATTTATTTCTCTTTAAAGATTAGTTTGGATCTATCCAGATTAGCTACCACCCTTAACATACTAGACAAGAATCTTATCATGAATTAGGGATCTAGCATTTAATCCTTAATGAGAATAAACATAGAATATCATTCTTTTTTGAGAGTTTAGTTTACAAAGTGAATTTACTTTGAGGTCATACTTTTAAGTAAAATGAGCAAAGATTACATATAATGTTAGTTTTGAGCTCGTGTTTGTTTAATAGAAAAGTCACAATTTACCAATTGCATTGCAGATGTAAATTGCTTGAATTTTCAAGACGAAATATCAAAAGTCTGTCAATCCCTACTTCATTAGTGTATTTATGCATGTATTGAACATATTGTGTAAATATATTTAGAACACAACCATTGGACAAGTCTACTCCTATGACAGACATCAATACTAGTGTGAGTATATGATCCTATGCTATTCTTTTCATCAGAAAAGGATAAATATTTTCAATATCAATCAAGTGGTGATTGTAGTTATGTAGATCCCAAATATATCTTTATAATTATATTTTTGATAAAATCTTGAACTTAAAACAAATAAAATCCGATTTCAATTTCCATACAGGACACGAAAATTGCAATTAGATTCAATAACAATAACAATCATAATCTTGAATAATGAATTGATAATCTTCTTGAAATCTTTCTTGACCCTCACGAACACTCATTTCAAAGAAATAGAAAATATTAAATAGTCTGAATACCCATTAATCCCAAGATTAGTTGAAAATTTACCTGTGCGAAAAAACATATTTGTTGTTATTGTTAATATACATATTATTATTGACATTTTATGAGTATGAGTTTCTAACCAATTATTATACAACGCAAAACGCAAAATCATTATGTAAAATACTATATTTTTATTAAAATAATCTATATAATTATGTGTAATATGTTAGAACCATGCAAGCACACTCATTCTCCTTTTTCTTTAGTCAATAATGTAGAATTTAAAACAATCTTTTCTTTTGTTTAACCACCCAAAGTCAAACCAAGCAAGATTTGTTTTGTTTTTTTTTTTGGTTCTTGAAAATATTTTAAACGTGTTTGTTAAAAAATAGATTAAATCGTTAGAAAAGATATATAGGTGAACTAAGTTTTAATATATTTATAATATACTTGAAATTATTGAACTCTTTCTACCTAAGAATATCCCATATCCGAAAAATATTTTACAAGATGATTTTGTAACAATTGTAAGTTAAGTGATCTATGCCATATATGCAAAGCAAGAATAAATCCGCAACTATGCAAGAAATCTAGCATAAGTTTAGTTTATGCCTAAATTGAAAAACTAGCTACAAACAATAGAGTACATGCACAATAGTGCTTAAAATTCAATTCAGCTTAATTACAAATAGCAACGATCATTTAATAATAATATCTACTAACATAAGATATAAAAGAATGCACATACTCACAATAGCGAAACCACATAAAAGGACGTGTCGTAGGTTTTGTGTATTAGATACAACAATATATACTTAGCTCAGTTTTGTTTGAAGACAAATTAGTTTCCTCTCCATTTCAAAAATCAAGTTTAATATTTTTGAAAAGTTAATTACACCATTTTTCAAAGATATACCGACTAAAAGTGTCCGACTCGAAAGGAAAAGATAAAATACAAATTTTACGTTAAAACGAGACTCAACGTTTTGGACAATAAGCAGTATATGAAAGTAGACTCAATTCTCTTTCGAAATGGCGGGTGCTACTGACTTCTACGGACCTAACGGTTGATTTTATATGATTTCCAAAGTTTTCGAAAACTGCGAATCAAAACAGGTGCCCCCGTATAAAATTAAGGGGGCCGCCCAGGAATTTAAGGGGGCCGCCCAATATTTAAAGGGGGGCCGCCCCGTCTGAAAGGTCAGAATTATAAATTTTTGAAAAAAAATGTTTTATACTTGCGGACAGGTGTAAAGGTGTACAACTTTCTGAATTTGATACCGAACATATAACACTTATTTTAAGCATCATTTTTATCTCGAGCTAGTATAATTAGTGTATATAACATCAAAACTAATACAAGTTAATCAACAAAACACTTTTCATATTTAATCCCCCTTAATGGGTAATTTAATACATGGATCGTACTTAATTTTTAAAACCATTTGTTTTAAAAATTAGAGCGACGTGGCTCTGATACTAATTGTGGAAATCGTAAAGGGGGGTGAATACGTTTTCCTTTTAAAATATTAAAAAAATGTTTCGTATCAAATCATCGATCAAGCGTGATATAATATGAAGAGTGTTTATATAAATTCTATACCAACAATACATATTCACATCAATGTTCACATCAATCTATGACACAAACACAATCAAAACTATATAAGCAACACAACACACAATTGGAAATATAAATATAGAGCGATAAATGCAAGTATAAATGTAAAGAGATAAGTAAAAGGAAATGCGAACCGGACACGATGATTTATAGTAGTTCGGTCA
>BQNB010075691.1:12341-31386 GCA_026074375.1 Tanacetum coccineum | reverse complement strand
TCTAACTGCTAAAACAAAAGCTATGTGATGCTCCAATCTTAGCATTACCAGAAGGAAATGACAATTTTGTTGTTTACTGTGATGCATCCCATCAAGGTCTAGGAGCGGTGTTAATGAAAAGAGAGAAGGTTATTGCATATGCATCCCGACAACTTAAGCCTAATGAAGAAAACTATACCACTCATGATCTCGAATTAGGAGCAGTAGTGTTCGCTCTTAAAATTTGGAGGCACTATCTGTATGACACCAAATGTACTGTGTTCACTGATCATAAAAGTCTTCAGCATATCCTTGATCAGAAAGAGTTAAACATGAGACAACGCCGTTGGCTAGAATTGCTTGCAGATTACGATTGTGAAATTAGCTACCATCCTAGAAAAGCAAATGTTGTAGCAGATGCATTAAGCCGGAAGGAACGAATCAAACCACTCTGAGTTAGATCATTAGTTATGACCATACATCCAAACTTACCCTCACAAATTCTCAAAGCTCAAACTAAAGCACTCAACGAAGAAAACATCAAAACTAAGAACTTACGAGGAATGGACAAATCATTTGAAATACGTCCTGATGGAACCTGGTGTATCAAGAATCAAAGTTGGTTACCACTCCTTGGTAATCTGAGAGACTTAATCATGCATGAGTCCCATAAATCAAAGTATTCCATTCACCCAGGTTCTGACAAGATGTATCAGGATCTAAAGAAACTCTATTGGTGGCCTAACATGAAGGAAATCGTCGCTGAATATGTTGGCAAATGTTTGACATGTTCTAGAGTTAAGGCAGAATGTCAGAAGCCATCCGGCTTACTGGTACAACCATAGATTGCTATGTGGAAGTGGGAAAGAATAACAATGGATTTCATCACAAAACTACCCAAAACCTCAAACGGACATGACACAATCTGGGTCATTGTCGATCGTCTTATCAAATCCGCACATTTCATCCCTACCTGAGAGATAGATAATATGGAAACCCTTACAAGGTTATACATAAAATAAATAGTCTCCCGACATGGAGTGCCAATATCTATAATCTCGGATCGTGACAGTCATTTCATGTCCAGATTATGGCAATCATTACAAAGTACTTTGGGTACTCAATTAGACATGAGTATGGCATATCATCCTGAAACCGATGGACAAAGTGAAAGAACCATCCAAACACTTAAAGACATGCTTCGAGCCTGTGTTATAGATTTTGGAAAAGGATGGGAAAAACACTTACCATTAGTAGAATTTTCTTACAATAACAGTTAACATGTCAATATTAAGACAGCACCATTTGAGGCACTTTTTGGTCAAAAGTGCAGATCACCTGTTTGCTGGGCCGAAGTTGGAGATGTTCAACTTACATGACTAGAAATAATCCATGAAACTACTGAGAAGATAGTGCAAATTCGACAATGCTTGCAAGCTGCAAGAGACTGGTAGAGAAGTTATGCCAATATAAGACGAAAGCCTTTATAATTTCAAGTTGGAGATCGAGTTATGTTAAAAGTGTCACCTCGTAAAGGTGTCATCCAATTTAAAAAACGAGGAAAGCTTAATCCTCGGTACATTGGACCTTTCAAAATCCTTAAACGGATTAGCCCAGTGGCATATAAACTTGAGCTTCCTGAAGAGCTCAGTAATGTCCACAGTACTTTTCACGTTTCTAATCTAAAGAAGTGCTTATCTGACGAATCCCTTGTCATTCCAATGAAAGAGCTTCGGCTTGATGACAAACTCAACTTTGTGGAAGAACCAGTAGACATCATGGATCGAGAAGTCAAGCAACTGAAAAAAAATTGTATTCCTATAGTCAAAGTAAGATGGAACTCTAAAAGAGGACCAGAATTTAAGTGGGAACGCGAAGATCAAATTCGTGCCAAGTATCCACATCTGTTTTCAAACATCACTCTGGCATCCAACTAAATCTCGAGACGAGATTTCTTTTAAGGGAGGGAGACTATAACAACCCGTAATTTTCATCAATGTAATTATCCATCTATTAAATTAGATGCACTGTAATATCCATCTATTATATATATACCACCTTTTTACAGGGAAATTTTTGCTTTATCTCATTATGCAACGTAACTTGCATCTCTAAAGTAAACGAGCTCACGCAACCTCCACCAATGCCATCTATATCTATGTTTATATCATTGTAACTTTCCTAATATGTCAAGTTCTATATATTAATAATCATTTTACCAAGTAGATTATTCCAATTAACCATACTTTTCAAAATGTTTTTTATTTCAAACCAAGCATTAAAAGTTAACTGTTTATATCAAAACCCTAATTATATGTTAATGTATACATATAAAATGAATGTGCAGCCCTAAAGCTGTGTACAAAGTATAATACAAAACATTTTAATATCTTTTCATCCTAAAATCAAGTTACAACTTTCTAAAGCACAATGTACAAGCTAATCATGCCTAAAAACCTAATTAGGTCATTTAAGCTCCTAAATCATGTTTAAACTTTACCACCACTTTAGCATAAGGTACAATACTCAATGCACAACATCTAAACCCTAAACCTAAACCCTAAGTCATCCTAAAACCCTAATCTAAAACACTAAACCCTAAATGAAACCCTAAAACCCTAATTTTACTTTAAACCTAAAACTAAACTCTAAACCTTAAAAACTAAAAACCTTAATCCTAAACCATAAACCTTAATCCTAACACTAATCCTAAACCTTAAACTATCACTAATCCTAACCCTAATATAGATTTTAAAACCCTAAACCAAAACCAAACCCGACACCCCTTTTATTTCATTTTCACCCATTTTAAGGAACCAAGCACCTCAAGCACCTCCTTTGCATCACCATGAAATCACCTAGCAGCCACCCTAGCACCTTACAAGCACCTTATTCACCTTTCTTGGCCACCAAGTTGCATGATCACCTCCTTGTCACTCAATAATCATCACCTAGCATTCCTTAATCACCACTTTATAGCCCTTGACCCTTAGCCACCAAGAAAACTTGGGCACCAAGGGTTTCAAGCCCTATATAAAGCTAAAACATGCACACCCATTCAAACACACCTCAAATCTTCATTACAAACACAAATGAGTCATGCTCAGCCATAGGAGAAAGTCGAAGTCCCTAGGCTCATACTAGAAGCAAGAATCAAGAGAAAAGACACCCTTGCAGTCCATTACTAGTGTATGAACCCGAAAACCCCATTGACCATTTTAGCTCAAGTATGCTCAAATCTTGTTCAATAAGCTTATAATCCGTATTTTAAATGTCATTAATTATTCTTAAGATCATATATGAACTTTGTTAAAGCTGAATCCTCTACCATGCATTTTTTGGTTTATACCCTAAAAATGATCATTTGATTTTTCTAGCTAACGAATCCCTTTTTCTAACTTTTGTTATGTTATAACATCTTATTTTAGCTTATTCTAATAAAGCTATAACTACAAGTATTATTTGGAATACCCTTAAATAAGATTTTGGCTAGGGCTTATTGGACTTGATTTGCAAATGTTTTCTGCATTAGGGGTATATATCATAATTTGTGAAATTATAACTAGAGGGGCTGAAAATGTTATTATTCTAAAGTTATAACTTTAAGGACCTATCTTGCCAAGTTCTAAAGCTAAGGTTTAAATTATATTTACTTTTATATATAAAGGGCTATAACTTGTAAAAGTTTATTAACCAAAGGTATATATGCCATTTTTGCAAACTTTAAAAATATAAAATATAAATTTTTTATATAAAATTATAAATTATATATTATATATAAAAACTCAATTTTATTAAAACCCGACACAATTTTCGTTTTTAATCAACGATAGACGCATTATAAAAGCAATTCGTTATATAATTAACGTAATTTATTCATCGACTAATTTTAAAGAAACTTAAAAATCTTATCGTATCACATTACTAGGGAATTTCATGTGAGGGGTTCCATTTGGGTATTTTTTTTGACGAGTTTGCTGGGTTTACGATTTAAAGTAGGATCTTGAAAACCAGGAGGCTGCATCACATACACTTCTTCATCAATAGTGCCATATAGGAAAGCACTTTTAACATCCATTTGATATACTATAAAACCCATATAGGAAGCATAGGCTAAAAATAACCTAATAGCCTCAATCCTTGTAACTGGTGCAAAGACTTCTTCATAATCAATACCTTCTTCCTGAGTATGGCCTTGAGCCACCAGTCTGGCCTTGTTTCTAATAACTATTCCCCTTTTATCTTTCTTATTTTTAATAACCCATTTTGTCCTAATAGGTCTCACCCCTTTCGGACAGTTAACCAAAACCCAAACATTCTAAATCTGAAACTGTAAGAGCTCCTCTTGCATAGCTTCTACCCAGCTTGAATCTTTGAGAGCTTCAGAGATCTTTTTGGGTTCTTCTTGAGATAGAAAGGCTGAAAATAGACATAACTGTAGGAGATCAGGATTAGTCTTTTAATGAGTTGTAGCTAGAAAGCTTTGTTCATCAACATTCTTAGACTTATGTCTGGTTAAAACTGGAGTATCAACAGGACCAATTATCTGATTCTTTGGATGATCTTTATGGATCCTGAGAGTAGGGGTTGGACTAACTTGAATTGTAGTCTCCATATTGCTTAGATCAGCTTCCACTTCATTCAGTCTAGTTGCATGAGTTGAATCTCCAAAGAAATCTTCCACTCTGTTCTCAGATGAAACAGCATTGGATATAGATGGTGGCTGTGAGTATCTCAATCCTCCCCTAGATTTGATAACAGTTGGAACAGGTGTACTAACAGTGGGAACTGTAGTTTCCACTGTTGGGGTTGAAGTGAGCTTAGATGACTCTTTTGAACTAGCAGTGGGAAAAGAGATTCCACTGCTTTCAGGAACTTCTTCATTCACTTCATGTTCAACCTGTTCAGAAACATCTTTATCCGTATGAACCTCTTCTTGTTCCTTTTGAGGTGAATCAATAAGAATTCCACCACTTTTCTTTGCAGCATCATTTGTAGTTATCATTTGAGCCTCATGAAACCAATTTGGAAGAGCTATGAATCTTAGAGGAGATCCTTTTTCCTTCTCAGCTTGCTTTACATCTTCTTTTGTACCTGAAATGTTAGAAGAAGATGTTCCTGCACCAACAACTGGTATATAATTCATAGACTTGATTAGGGATTCAATATCAAACAACCAGTTTGGACCACCTGCTTTATCAATGACTTTACTTTCTAGGAAATTTATATGCAAGTTTTCCTCTATGTGTTTGGTTCTCTTGTTATACACCCTGAAAGCTTTACTATTTAGGGAGTATCCTACAAAGAAACCTTCATCTCCCTTAGCATCAAACTTGCCTAAGTGGTCCAAGGTATTAAGAATCATGACATGACACCCAAATGGTCTTAAGAACCCTATAGCAGGGGCTCTTCCATTAAAAAGTTCATAAGGAGTCTTATTGAGTGGCTTAGTTACTAACACTCTGTTTTGGACACAGCAAGCAGTGTTAACTGCTTTAGCCCAATAGGTAACAGGAAGTTTAGCATTAGACAACATGGTCCTTGCAGCTTCTATGAGAGTTTTATTTCTTCTTTCAGCAACCCCATTCTGCTGAGGGGTTCTTGCATTACTAAACTCTCTCTTAATACCTTTCCTAGAACAGAAATCATCCATTTCTTTGTTCCTAAACTCACCCCCATTATCACATCTGATAATTTTAACCTTAAGATCTTTTAGATTTTCTATTTCTGTTATGAAGTTTCTAAGGATCCTATATGTTTCATCCATAGTTTTTAGAAAGAAAGTCTAAGTAAACCTAGATAAATCATCAGTGACAACTAGCAATACCATTTATGGTTTAGACTACTAATAGAGGTAGGTCCAAACAAATCCATATGCAAGGTGTGAAGGGGATTAGAAGTTGAATTCACTAACTTAAACTTACATGAAGCCTTATGCTGTTTTCCTTTTAAGCAATCAACACATAAATGGTCATTTTCAAATATTTTAGAGGGCAAACCTATAACTAGATTATTCCTAACCAATTTATTCATTGTTTTAAAGTTTAAATGACCTAATATTCTATGCCATAACATGCTTTCATTTACAAAGGCCTTAGCAATCAAGCAAGTTATATTTTTATGAGGGACAATGTCTTTTAAGTCAACAACATACATATTCTGCTGTCTAGGTGTTCTAAGCAACACATGCCTATCATCCTCAAGCTTAAAATCTCTACCCAATACAATGCACTCAGAATCAGTGAATAGGACACAATTTTTGTTATCACAGATTTGAGATACACTAAACAGGTTGTATTTAAGCTCTTTCACAAAATGCACATTTTCAAATTCAAGTTTACCAGTCTTTATTGTGCCTTTGCCAGTAATCTTTCCACCTCCATATCCAAATGACACATATCCTCCATCATAAGGCTCATAATCTGATAGATAAGATATGTTGCCAGTCATGTGCCTTGAGCAACCACTATCCCAAAATCCTTTATCATCAATATTATCCAGTGGTTTGCCCTGCACAAATAAAGAGAGAATTAGTTCTCTTTGGGGACCCAAGCCATTACTGACTTGAGTCTGCCTTGTGTATCAATGTATTGATATTTCTTGAATGTCACTGATACACCATTGACATTTGAACCTTCACCAGAGATTTGCTTAGGTTTCCAAATCCAACGAGCTGAGGCCTTAACAGCTTTTCCCTTGTTTCCCTTAGCAGCAGCAACTGTTGGCTTAGCAGTGGGAACTTTTAAGCCAACAGTGGGATTTTTTGTTCTAACAGTTGGAACCCAAATTTTATTTTTAGCTACTGCTTTTCTTTCAAAGGGCCTTTTTACATTTGAATGTGCTGATTTAACAAAAGATTTCATTTTTGGTTGAGCAACATTCAAAGATGTTCTGGCAGTGGAAAAAGATCTGTTAGGAGCAATGGTTTTTGTGCCAGATTTGAGCAAAATAGCTTTGGGTGTCAAGTTTCCTTGGGTATAATTAACCCTTGACCAGTTTTTCCCTTTATTTACCCACTTATTTTTATTACAGTTAACCTTCAAATGCTCAAAGCTACCACATTTATAACATGCTTTATTTTGCATCACAAAGTCTTTTCCTAGCTGTTGGGATTTTAGATTGTTCCAATTCCTCTGGTTCCCTCTAGGTTGATCTCTATTCTGATTAATGGTAGACCTGATAGACTCAATAGGTGTGGATTCAGTATCACTTTCATCCTCAGAATCCCAGTCCTCAATTATTGGAGGACCAAAATTGTTAGACCTAACATTAGAGCTTTGTGTGATGTTCCTATATAACTCAGCATATTTAGCAGTTGGTTTCCTAGCATTTTCAATATTATTGATTTTAATGACATTAGGACAACCAGACTCTTTCACAAAGTTAATTATGGGCTTTGACACAGCATTACTAGATGTTCCTCCATGTTCACAAACAGTCAAGTTATTTCCATCTAGTTCACTTCTTACATCATTTGTTACATCTACACTAGGTGTGGGCCTAGTATAGTCAGTGACAGTGTTATCAGCAAATTCAGGTAAACCTGTCCAAGACAAATCTGGCATGGGAGATGAATAGACTTGTGCAGGAGGGGGTGGGACAGCTCTATATTCATCAAATCCCACACCCTTCTTGTCCTTACCTGATTTTTGACTTTCTAACATTTGATCTAAGTCTTTAGATGAGTTTACAAACTTTTCTAACTTAGAATCAATGCCATCTCTCTCTTTCTTGACTTCTTCAAGCTCATTTGTAAGATTCTCAATTTTATAATCCTTAAGTTCTAAATCTCTTTCTAAGACTCTTATCTTTTCACAGAATTTAGATTCATTTATTTTAAACTCAACCAACCTAGCTTCAACCTGTGATAAGCCTCTTTTATAATTACACAAATCTGATTCACTATCAAAAAGTTCTTCTCTAAGCTTACTAATTTTAGTAGTGAGGTTTTCTGTGTTCTTCCTACAAGATTTAGAACAATATGAATCATCATATACCTCATTGTCTGAGCTTGAACTAGACATTGCCATCAAAGCAAATTCTGTTGGTACAACCTCTTCTGCTACAAGTGCTTGATTCTCTGAAGCTTCATTTTCTTCAGCCATAAAGCTCCAGTCCCATCCAATGCCATCAATGGCCATCATTGCCTTGTGGCTAGGCTCTTCAACCTTTGGCTCCTTCTTGTAGCTCTCTCTTCTACTTCTGTCCTGACTCCTTGGTGCTCTGCACTCTCTAGCAAAATGCCCCAATTTGTGGCAATTGAAGCATTCCACTTTAGATTTATCAAACCCAGCTACATCAGACCCTTGAATGGTAATCTTCTTACCAGTCTTCTTCCAGAACCTATCAGCCCTCATACTTAGCAAAGCCATATTCCATTTGATGTCCATCTCTTCAATGTCATCATCATCGATCTGAGTAATGTCCTCATATTTAATTTGAGAACCACTTTGCTGAGTAGCTATGTATGCACAGATAGTATCATGGCTAAAGGTAGCAGTGGCAACTTCAGTGCTAGCAGTGGTAACTTGACCACTAGCAGTGGAAAAACTTTGAGCAGTGGGAACTTCACTTTTTCCACTGTTGGTATTTGAAGAAGAAATGAAGGCCATATTTTGAGAACTTGATCCTCCCTTCTTCTGGACCTCTGATTCATAGACCTTGAGATGATTATACAAATCATCCAGACTCATTGTGTCTAGGTCATTTCTGTTTCTCCAAACAATAGTATGCATAAGCCATTCTGGTGAAAGGCTTGTCAAAAACTTCTGGTTCAGATCTTCTTGTTCAACTGGAACATCTAAGAACTCAAGTTGACTCACAATAGCCTGCAATCTATTAAAAGTTTGCTCTAGAGTCTCTGATCCTTCAGCTTTGAAGTTTCCATATTGTTGCTTTAACAGATTCTTCTTTGTCTTTTTAGTGGCTTCATTTCCACCAAAGGTCCTTAGTATTGCTTCCTATAATTCCTTGGCTATTTCATACTTGTTGAATCTCAACTGATGTTCATCAGGGAGAGCCAGCAGCAGAGTAGTTCTTGCCTTGACATCATTTCTTCTCTTTTGCATGTCTTCAGTTGTTACAGCCACAGTCCTTCCCTTGCTCCTTGATGATGGAGTAGCTTCACCAGATACACTTTTATCTTGTGCAGGAGCTCTATATGAGTCACCAAACTCTATGACTTCCCATAGAGCATAGTGTTCATGCTGTAGGTACTGTTGTATTCTAAACTTCCATTGTTCAAATTTACCAGTGTCAAGGATTGGAAGTTTTGTGGAATTGGGAGTGGATGTAACATAGGGATCCATTTCTGTTTGTGATTGAGAAGTTTAGAATGTTATGCTTCTTAGATCAAAGTCTCTCAACAAGCTCTGATACCACTTGTTGAGTCCCAAAACTCTAGATCTACTGCCTTAGGTTATAAGGTTATTATTACCTTGGTAATCACAAGATAATAATGTGAGAAACTTTGTTGAAATGTTTCACCAAAGGCTATGCGGAATCTAACCTTTAGTGTTTAAGAAGAATAACAATGGTAATGGAATGGAACAGTGAATAACCAACAAGCCTTAATATTATTGATTGAATAATACGAGTACTCAAAAGTACTAGGGTTTACAAAACCTTAAAGCTATGAGAGTAGTATGTGTAAGATGTATGTATATTATCAATGTATATCTACTACTCTAACCTAAGGACTCCTTTTATAGCACAAGGAGCCCTGTACAAGATAAGACCTAACTAGATCTCCTAAATCACAAGGATAATCAGAGTACATTCTATATATAACAATAACGCGTCTTTGACTCTGAGTAATCCTTATCTTCAATCAGCAGTGGAAAGTCTTCAAGCAGTAGAAACCTTGCAGTGGGAAAATATACTAACAGTGGGAAGTTCTTCTAACAGTGGGAACCATTCAACTAACAGTGGGAATCCCTTAGCATTTTATTCCCAACAATGATTACCTACCTTAAGAACATGGAAGGTTGGAAGCACAAAGACTTGAAATATAAAGACTTTGATTCTATCAAAGAATTGTTTGACAAAGTTTTCAAAAGGGTGAACATGTTTGTGGATTATAGAACAGACTTGGTGGAAGGTAATTCAAAGAGAGCAGGAGATGAGCTAGAACAAGAGGTCACTAAAAAGCGAAAGGTGGATGATGTTCAAGAAACAGCTAAAGTGGATGATGATCAAGAAGCAGCTAAGATTAAAGAGCTCATGGAAATTGTTCTTGATGAAGAGGAAGTAGCAATTGATGTTATTCCTTTGGCTACTAAGCCTCCAACCATTGTTAACTGGAAGATTCATAAAGAAGGAAAGAAAAACTGTTACCAGATCATCAGAGCTGATGGAGGTTCAAAGATGTACTTAGTCTCCAGTCATATGCTCAAAAGCTTTGACAAGAAAGATTTTGAAACTCTGTGGAAATTAGTAAAAGCTAAATATGGATCAACAAGACTAGTGGAGGACTTAGATTTGATTCTATGGGATGTTTGAACCACATATTGAAGACAGAGTCTGGAGGAATCAACAGGATTACAGAGTGTTGGATTGGAAACTATATGACTCTTATGGAGTTCATTCCTTAAGGATGCAACATATGCACATTCACATGCTGGTAGAAAAGAGATATCCCCTTACACCTGCTATAATTACTGATATGTTAAACAAGAAGCTTCAATGTGATCATTTTAGTGAAATGGCATATCAGCTTCTTAAACTTCTCACAAAACAGCTTAAGAATCAATGAAGTGTTCGAAAGCATCCTCCTGGTGATTAATGAAGCTTTCAATGAAGAAACTTGATGATTTTGGAGATAAATATCAAGTTTAGGGGAGGATTGTTGGGATTAAAAGCTTCTTGATGCTGATTGGAATTACTACTGTTCTTATTGATGTTAATGCTGCTCAGTCAAAGTTAGTGCTGCTGGAGAATTTCAATGAAAATTATTCTAAGTGTTTAAGACTGCTGGTGAAGTTACAACTGTCAGTACAAAGTTACTACTGCTAGAGGAAGTTACTACTGCTAGAGGAAGTTACTACTGCTAGTGGAAGTTAAGACTGCTCAAAGACTTAGAAGAAAAACTGCTAAGTAGTTAGTACTGCTAGTACAAAAGTTACTACTGCTAGTATAAAGTTAATGCTGCTGAAGGAGTTAATGCTGCTAGTGAAGAAGTTAGTACTGCTGAGTTAGTTAGTACTGCTTATGTGATTTGTATGAGATATTTTGGTAAAAGATATGTATAAGTTATTTATTTAGAAGATTATGATTACTTAGGAAAGTATTGTAAGCCGTTTAGGACTCCTTGGTGTATAAAAGGAGGTCCTAGGGCATAGCAATAAATGTATCAATACCAATACATGTATCAAAACCAAACGAGCCATTCATAGAATTATCATAGCTTCAAGGTCTTTGTAACCCAAATACTTTGAGAGTATTCGTATTATTTGCTTAATAATATTGGAGCTTTTATGTTTTGTTGAATTATATATTCATTTTGTTTTACTGTTCCATTGAAAATTCTTCTTATTAAAGATTAGATTCCGCATAATCTTTAATACATTCACACAAAGTTTCTACTATAGTTGTGTTAGATTTATCTAATATAACTAAACCTTAAACAAGCTTAAGGAATTCGATCTATAGAAGTGTTGAAGTGCGACCAACACTCACATTTTGGGGTGGAATTTTTGAGTGGTAAGGTTTTTGTGCTAGTAATATAACTCCTATCCATGAGACGCTTCTAATACTACAATTTCCCTGATATATGCCATAATTTGTTTTTAAATTTGGGTTAAAATTACTGTTCTAAACTTATGTTTCGGTATATTACTCATCATTTTAAGAACAAGGCAAATGCAATTGAAGAAATAGTTTCTAAGGCTTTTATTACCCCCTACATTTATTTTGAACATTATCCTCACTGTTCTATGAGTACCCGTAGTACGAGAAAAGGGAAAATAAATAAAAACGAGAGAAACTAATACTCCCTGGTTTACTCACTATCGGAGAAGAAACAAGATAAACCAAAAAAATCGTCATCCAAGAATCGTCCAATTGAAAATCCTAAGAGCTTTCAGACTCTCCTCATCTAATATAACTTGTGAATCAAAGACAAAGACAACCATACCAAGAGTAAAATTAGCGGGAAAATAAATTACAACCCTATTAATCATGAACTAAAATCCTAAAAAAGAAAATAAAGATAGAATGTTGGTACTAATGTAATCGTGGCTCTCTGAAAAATTTAGAAAATTAAAAATTCTGGAATTAAACAAAAATAACTTTTCAAAAATTTGAAAAAACTAAAATTTCTTAAGGGCTACAGTGGTGACGCCGTTAGGATTAAATCATGATGCCGTCTCCACATATTGCAAAATTTAATTTCTTAGTTTCTTGGAAAAAATTTTGCAAACATATCCCAAAAGTGATTTTTTGTAAAAAAATTAATGCACAGGCCACAAAAACGATTAGTAAAAACATATGACTCAAAACAAACAAATAAAACATAAAAGTGCGATTTTAACTTAAACTATCTATTTTATATGTTTGAACTGGTTCTTAAAAGCCGAATATTTTCCCCTACACTTATTCTATGTAAAATACCTTTGATTGCAAATAAGACGAGGTTAAAAACAAAACAAAGCATGATCACACATAGTTCAAACATATAAGACAAATAATGAAAGTTAAAAACACACGACATTCCTAAAATGCGAAAAACAAAAGATCGGGTTGCCTCTCAATAAGCACTTTTCTTTATTAACGAGTCGTTTAGCTAGACTCGTAGTCTGTCTCCTAGGTATCATGAAAATGTTCCTAGTTGTGGGAATTGATTGAAAAGTTTTATATCAAAATTTTCTCCATCGGGGTCAATTATTTCAATCTTAATGTGCCACGCACCATCTCCTTCTTTTGGTGGCCTCTTCCAATCTATCTTCTTTTCAATCAAATCCTCTGATTCCCACATGTTTCCTTTAAGGTTAATATGTATAGCTCCTAGGAATTCCACCATTTTCCTAAATACTAGGACATCTTTAAATGGATTGAGTTCGGTGTTCCTAGCTATTTCCAACTCCCCGGGTAAGTGCTCTTCATAAAGTATTTCTCTAAATAGTAAGGGGTCGGGCAGCTATATAATTCATACTAGGTCATGATTCGTAGGACTTCCGTTTTGATAAGGTGGTCCAATATGTTATATCCTCATGACCTAGGCCGATTTCCTTAACTCCAAATATTGATCTAGTGACTCATTCTCCTACCGCTATTTTGGCTTTCTTATAATCTATTACGCCATTAACGGTTGCTAAAAATTCTCTTCCTACAAGTAAGGGGCATGTAGGGTCTTAATCCATATCTATAACGTAAAAGTCCTCCAAAAGTTTAAGCTTCCCTAAGTGTACTTCTACATTTTTCACAATTTCTATGGTATATGATCTAGTTGCATCTGCTAACCCTAAGACATTTTCGGTCTCTTATAATATTCAAACATTTAGTGTTTTGAAGAGATATAATGGGATTAAGTTCACACAAGATCCTAAATCGGCTAAGGTATCAAAAGGCTTGGAGTCCCCTAGTCTACAAGGTAAGGTGAATAATCTGGGATCCTTCATTTTCTTTGGCATTTCGCCTTGAATGAACGTGGACCCATTTTTTCCTAACTCAAGACTCTCTACATATTTTCTAAAATAGCATTGTGCATGGGAGCGTGAGCTAGAACTTTAAAAACCGGTAACTTAAGATGCAAATCCTTAAATTTATCTTCTAAAGCTCTTTCTGGTTCTTTTGGTTTTGGTGTTTTAATTTTGTTGACCGTTAGAGTTTTATCTTGTAATTGGTCTTTTTGAAAATCATTTGTCGATTTAAAACACGTTTTAATAGCATTGACCAAATTAAGGGGACGAGATAAACCTTGTGGATCTTACATCGGGTAAGAATGAGCAGACAAAACCGTAGATGTGGAGTTAACATTCAATTTTAGGTTCTTAACCGTGTCACTTGGAAGTGCTCCTGTTATTCGGTCATTGATGGTCTTTAAGAGTGTGTCAATCTTATTGGTCATCTCACTTTGTTGTTGTTTGAAATCGTCTCCAAACTCAGACAACCTAGCATCTTGAGATGCCATAAAGTTAGACACCAATCCCTTAATGTTTGATTGATTGTTAAAATTTTGGGGATTGTTATTAAAGGAAAGGTTCAGGAATGAACCATTTGATTAAAAACGATTAGGTGGGTTTGAAAAATTATTTTGAGAATTTTAAGGTTGCCTCCACCTAAGGTTTGGGTGACTTTTCCATGATGGATTATAGGTGTCACCAAAATTATTTTGCTCGGGTTTGAAAGTAAACAACTTACCTCCCGCTTCGTCAGTACGCAATGATGCGTAACAAACAAAAGCTTGCTTGGGATTTTCCATGCAAATTTGAGTGTCGTGGGGGCCACTACAAATCTCACATGAAGAAGCAGTTTTGTTCACTTGGACGGACGATTTAGGAGCAAGATGAGCTTCCATCAAGCGTTGGACTCGATTTTCTAGCTCAATGAGACGACGGTCGGATGTACTCGGGACTTTGTGAGGAAAAGAGATTGCCTTAACCGGTTTAGCGAGGTCTTTTGGATCATTCCAACTCTCGTGGTCATAAAAAGCCATGATTACGAAAAATTCTGAAAATTTTTCTAAAAATACTAGACACTATGACAATCCTACGAAAAATAAGAAACAAGAAACAGCTTAAGAAATAAGCCCGAAAATAAGCTTACACAGCTTATTAAGCTTATAAGCCAAAACCACTATAAGTTTCAAAGCCCTTGAGTCTTTAACGAAAAAGACCCAAGGGCGCAGTGGTAGAGTGTGTGTGTAAAAGGGGGACTGTATCGCTTGGTCCCGGGTTCGAGTCTTGCTCACCCGGGCCAAGTGTCTTTCCCCTTTTTTTTTCGAAAACTCAAAGAAGCAAAGTTGTTAAGCTCGTGGGGCTTAACAACTTTGTCTTCTACAACTTTTGCTGAAAAGCTGTCAATAAGCTTAAAAATAAGCTTAAAGTTGACAGTTTGGCTTAAATGAGCTTAAAGGCCAATTTTTCTAAGTCTTTTGGCCTCTTGTGGTCGAATAAGCTAAGCTAAGGACTAAAATAAGCAAAAGGGGCTTAAACTAAACCTAGGTAAGCTAAAAGGCTTAAAGCTTAAGGCTTAATAAGCTGGGACAAAGGGCTTAATGACAGAAAGCTTAAAACAAGCTTAAAAGGCTAAAATGGCTTAAGTTTTGGACAAATAAGCTAGGAAAAAGGTAAATAAGCTCACAACCTAACTAGACTAACTTAAAAAGCTACTAGGAAACAATTTGAGCTTATGGAATAAGCTAAATAAGCCTAAAGTGAAAAATAAGCAATCCCTAAGCCTAAGTAATTCAAAAACAGTCAAATGCCAAGTTTGGCCTTAAAAATAAGCACACAAATGAGCTTCCTAAGGTCTGAAAATCAAGAGGCTTATACAAGAGCTTATTGGCTCTTGAAATAAGCCAATAACTTGGGCTTAAATGCTCTTAATGGCTGAGAAAAATAAGCCTAAAGTCTCCCCTTTGCACCAGGGAGCCTTCTTTAAGGCAAATCTCAAGGGTTATTTGACAGCTTTTTGTAAGCTGTCAAAATTAGCTTAACCATACAATTAGCTAAAAAAACAGATTAACGTGCTTAGCTTAACAGACTTGTGCACCAATTTTTAGCTTAATAAACCTTTGTAGAGTGCTATTTTTGATTAGTGAAACAGGTCTTGGGTTTTTTAAAACTGTGACAAAAATAATAACTTGGTGGTTTGTTGACTCACAAAGTCAAAAACCAGGGTTGTGGCAGCTTGTTTTTAAAACACAATAATACACACTTTTTGACACCTTAACTCAAATTATAAGTGCTTATCTCAATAATGCATTTGTGTGTCTTTAAAAGTCTCAGTTTCAAAGACGTTTATATACTTTTGAGAAAAAACAATTTTCCAACTAAAAATGTTTTAAAAACAGCTTAAAAGTATCTTAAAACTTGTGCTTAAACTGACTAAGTGACCTTAACCCAAAGTCAAAACCTTTTTGACCCGTTTTTAAGCTTATGCCAAACACCCTTCTAAGTGTTAACTGTCCTATTACTTTTTTATCTAAATCTATTTTTAAAGCTTATAACTGACAAAAAACTTATATTACTCACATTTTTTACTAACCTATTTGAAACTACTTAAACACTAAAAGTCCTAGCTTATTAAGAAAAATAAGCTAGTTTCTCAGGTAGCTTAATACTCACCAAACCCAATAGTGACAGTTTTTAAGGATGGCAAACGTTTATGTCACACAAATTTAAACCCTAATGAGAGAACTTGAAAACAGCTAGAGATTAAGCCTAAACAAACATGATTAAAGAGAATTAAACAAAATTTGAATAGAAATAAGCAAAAGATAAAGCTAAAATTAAGCTAAAATGAGACTTAAGAAATGAAACCTGAGATTATTGTAGTCTCAGAACCAAAGCCACTGTTGTAGAGTGAGTGGCTTAAAAACTTGAACCTAAGTAGCTCCCTAGCCTCTAAACCTGAGCTTTAAGCTTAATAAGCTAATTTTAGCTTATTTAACTTATTGCTTTCAAAATGAACTCAAAACACCTCAAGTGATCATGACTTTGATTTAAATGGATTAGAATGAGTAAATGAATGTCTAAAAACAGGATTTAAACTAAACTTGAGCTTATGAACAAGAATAAGCTCCAATGAGCTTATTGAGAGCTTATTGGATAAAATTAGCTTAAAATTAAAAACAAAGAACACTTAAACTTGAAAACTGAAATGATATTACTCAAATGATGGAGTATAAACTGAAAGAAAGAGAGTACAAGTGCTTAAAGCTAATTGCTAAAAAACTTGAGAAAAATGCTTAAAAATACGAAAAAAAATTACAAACTGAAAATAAAACTTGCTACTTTGTTCTTCTGTCTTCTTCTTCTTTTATAGCTGAGTCCTTGTGTTAGTTGTGTGAGAGGGGGAAAGCAAACACATCCTAGCCCTTCAATCTCATCAAAAATCAATCTTGGTCGTCGAATGATGCTTGGGGAGTGATTCGCGGTTAAGCACACACTTATATAGCAACCCTAATACAGATCCTGACCGAATGCCCTTTGACCAGGGTGGTGGTGGAGGTTTTACAGGTAAAACAGGTTTGTAGACCGTGAGCTGTGTTTGGGAGGGAAAAAAGAAGGCGGGAAAAATTGGTTGAGGTTTATATACTGGTGAAGGTTTTAGGAAAATGGCAAAGTTGGTCCCTCAAAGGGTTTTGTTGGAATTGCTACCTATGTGTCCTTGTGGTGTTATAACTTTTGGGGACTGGCAGGTAATAGTCCCCAAAGGTTATAACATCTTTTTGCACCACTCAGTCTTTGTGTACAAGTTAGGGATGTTGGCAGTTTTGCCACCCCCCCCCCCCACCCAACTTGTTTCTTGCTTAAATGGCAATATGGCCCTTCTCTTCTTTTCTCCTCTTTTCTTTTATAAATATAAGTTTAGGGGTTTGGCAATTTCAACCCTTAAACTTATATTTCTTGATTGATTGACTTTTGGATTTGTCGGGTTTGTCTCTGGGTTTGACTTTGACTTGACCAGTTGACTTTTCTGTTGACTTTTTGACTTGATTGACTTTTCGGCTTCGATTTAACTTTGTCTTTCACAGTCTTTTCCATTCCGAGTCCGGTTTTGTCGTTTGGCTTTTGTTTTTCGTCCTTTTCTTAGTTATCCGTTCCTGCACAACACAATTAGCAAAACAAGCATATATTTGGCATTTTAAGTCCGTTTTTGGTTATTTTAGCTCGTTTTTAAGGTAAAAGGTATGTGTAATTAAGCACATACCAGCAGACAAAACCGTAGATGTGGAGTTAACATTCAATTTTAGGTTCTTAACCGTGTCACTTGGAAGTGCTCTGTTATTTCGGTTTTTCAAAATTTGGGGGGGATGGTCTTAAGAGTGTGTCAATCTATTGGTCAATCTCACTTTGTTGTTGTTTGAAATCGTCTCCAAACTCAGACAACCTCAACATTCTTGAGATGCCATAAAGTTAGGACACCAATCCCTTAATGTTTGATTGATTGTTAAAATTTTGGGGATTGTTATTAAAGGCGCGGTTCAGGAATGAACCATTTGATTGAAAATGATTAGGTGGGTTTGAAAAATTATTTTGAGAATTTTAAGGTTGCCTCCACCTAAGGTTTGGGTAATTTCTCCATGACGGATTATAGGTGTCACCAAGATTATTTTGCTCTAGTTTAAAAGTGAACCACTTACCTCCCGCTTCGTTGGTACGTGATGATGCGTAATCGACAAAAGCTTGCTTTGGATTTTCCATGCAAATTTAAGTGTTATGGGGACCACCACAAATTTCACATGAAGAAGCGATTTATTTTACTTGAACGGATGATTTAGGAGCAAGATGAGCTTCCATCAAGCGTTGGACTTGATTTTCTAGTTCAATGAGACAACGATCGGATGTACTCGGGACATCGTGAGGCAAAGAGATTGCTTGACCGGTTTAGCGAGATCTTTTGGGTCATTCCAACTTTTATGGTCATATAAAGCTAGATTCTCTATGAGTTCCCAATATTCCAAGAAGCTTTTGTCATGAAGCTTACCACCGGCCGAATGATCGATGGCTTGCCTTGTGGCGAGATTAACATGATCATAAAAAAATTGGATTTAGAGCCAAAGATCAATGTCGTGATGAGGGACTTTTTGGAGTAAGTCCTTGAAACGAGTCCATGCTTCGGAAACAGAATCACCATGATGTTGTCGGAACATCAAGATTTCATTTTTTAAGTTTGGTCGTTCTTCCCGGTGGGAAAAACCGAGCAAGGAAACGGGTAGTGAGATCCTCCCAAGTGGAGATGGATCTCGTTAGAAGGCATTTAAGGCAATTGCTAGCTTGTTCGTGAAGGGAAAATTGAAATAAACGAAGTCGCTTCCATTCCCTATTTTCAACATAAATGTTAAGTGAGTCAACAAGTTTTAGAAAATCCTTAAGATGTTGATTTGGATTTTTGGACCGAA
>BQNB010075691.1:0-10088 GCA_026074375.1 Tanacetum coccineum | reverse complement strand
TCACTTTGGTTAAAAGTGAATTTCTTAACCCGACGGAAATACTATACTATACTATTATTGATTATCTTCCTTATTATTACATATTAATATATATTGTTATATTATATTTTATACGTGTTGATTTGGACGGATCGAAGCCTAAACGAGGATAGAGGTGAGTAACAGTTTTTAGTTCATGTTTTAATAGTTGAACATGATTTTAGAATGTTTATATATGTTCGAAAATAGCCAAGGTATACCATGTTTATATTAGGCTCGGAGATAGCCAAGTAATAAATGTTATCTCGTGATTCGTATGCAACCGAAAACTAGTAAATGTTATCTCATAATTCAGATATAGCCAAAAACTAGTAAATGATATCTCATGATTCGAATATAGCCGAAAGTAGCACGTTTAGCTCATAATTCGGATATAGCTGAAAGTATCACGATTACCTCATGATTCGGATATAGCCTAAAGTAACACGTTTAGCTCATGATTAGATATAGCAGAAAGTGCCACGATTACCTCATGATTCGGATATAGCCGAAAGTAGCATGTTTAGCTCATGATTCGGATATAGCCGAGATATAGTTATGTTTATGATTAGCATCCTTTGTGGATGACATGTTAATGGTGTAAATATGCCTCAGTATCCTTTGTGGATAAGTGCGTTTAGGTACTCAATATCCTTGACGAATAATGTAGAATTTATACCATATCATCCTAAGTGGATGACATGAAGTTAGCATAATACGGACGCTTAAGTATCCTTTTTGGATTGTGCCTTATAGTCACTAAGCATCCTTAGTGGATGACGTGATTAGATATCACGATATGATATGTGATGATTAGATATCGTCTAGTTAGTAGAAAGTGATTCGATATCACAAACATGTTAATATGACGTTTAGATATTATGTAGTTAGTTTACATTATGATATGTGATTAGACATCACATATAACTAGTAAAACGACTTCATGTCGTGCCATATGTGGAAAGCAATAAATTGATGAAATAGATTAGCGTAGTTCGCTTAGGATGATTAAATATCATCCTTACACTAGAAATCCAATTAGAAATTAGATTAGATAGCATTTGTATGTGATTATACGTATTTAACCCATTTAGATAACGGACGGGTCATGATGTTTTATTATAGCTACTCTAGATGATTAGATATCATCTATATGTTAGAAATCCAATTGATAATTGGATTTGATGTTGGGATAGTTCTTTTAAGTAGAAGATGGACATTTACTCCTTTTGACCCATTTAGACAATGGACGGGTTAACACTATGAAATAGTACCTTGTGATGATTAGATATCATCTTCATGTTAGTAATCCTATTAGAAATTAGAATAGGGTTTATTAGTATCATGTTATGCTGATTGTATATTATTTACACGATTCGACCCATTTAGAAAATGGGCGGGTTAGCGTCTAGATCATGCTTATCCCTATCATAGTAGTTTAGATCAGTTCCATTTACTCACTAATTCTTTTTGACTTATCGTTTTCAGTTTCTATGTCTCATGTAGGTGCTTGATACAAGGTTCGGGGCTAGAAGCGTAGAAAGATAGAATTTGTGGGAACAGGTACACTCGTGTTATAGGTGACGAGTGTATCATACTTTCACTTTGATATTTAGCTTGTAAACGCCCTAAATATATGTATAGTTAGTTTAGAAACAATTCAAGTTGGTTATGTACCAAGTTTTGTGTCGTAGTTACATTTAATAGTTTTTAAAAGTGCATTTTGCACAACTCCTAAAACACATTTCCGCTCATGTTTAAAGTATTTAAAGCTCCAGATATTTTTTTTGTAAGGCAATAATTCTATTAACACACAACAAACTGGATACACTGCAAACCCTTGTAGGGACATCCACCCACGAGGAGGCAATCACACAAGGAGACCCTTACAAATAAACAAAAAAACACCACAATCTAGATGACTACCCGATTAGTGAGGACCGACATCCATGACACATGAGATATGTGCAAGGAACAAAACAAATGCAACCAACATCAACATACAATACCCCCCACACACACATTAACCCATATAAAAAATCCAAACATGGACCAAACCCTTTGCATCAATCATCATAATCACCATCCGTACTCCTATTTCTCACAACACCACATTTTGTTGGTCTCGTCAACCACTTTTCCCATTCAATTTCCCTTTTCTTAGCCCTCCTGCATATCCACTCAAACGTCTTTAGTTGAATTTCATGAAGAGTCTTGAGTTGTTCTCAGACTTCCCTTTAAATACCTGATTATTTATGTATATGTATATGAAGTGGTTTTGTAAAGTTTCATGTCATTTCGATAAGGGCAAGTATGTTTTCCAGAAAAAGAAGTTTTAGAGAAAAATGCAAGAAACTGGCCCCAGCCGCCAGCCAAGGGGGCTCTGGTGGTCCTCAACCGTCGGCTAGGGCTTAACCGCGGCCGCTGGCCACCAGCGGCTTTTTCAATTTTTGTCATTCTTGTTTATTTCGTATAAATTAAGCCGTAGCTTATTAGAAGTCATGCCACATAGCACCGGAAAGATTTCGAGTCTACTTTAACTTAAAAATATTTCTAGAGTTAGAATCTTAATAGAATTTTTAAAGTGTTACTAAAAAAGTAATGAGGGTCAATATCAGGATTTCTCATTCAATATAAAAAAAATTTACTCGAGTTTGGGCGTTTCACAAACACATCTCATCTTGGTGTAATACTCACTGATTGAACTTCTTGACTGAGTTATTTCATAAGTATCTTTATTTAACTTATACTTTCTAGAACCATCACTCAATGCAAACCTTTTTTCTAACTAATTCCAAATATCACTAGTAGTTCTAATGAACATAATAGATCTTGCAATTGACTCATTCACATATCCAGGTAACCAATAAATGACCATATTATTGCAAGTCCCATAACTCTGCAAGATTAGCATCAGTAACTGATCTTGGAACAGTACCTCTTGTGATCCTTAATTTTCTCTTTGTGGAAAGCCTAATTTCAATCGCCTTACGCCAAACACAATAATTATGAGCTACATATGCTTTTCTTTCACAATTAACGAATTAGGGCCATCAGAAGGATGTTGATACAAAGGATTTTGAAAAAAGCAGGTTCAGTCATTGTAAGTGATCAAGAATTAAGAACTGAAGTGAATTTGAACAAAATAACAAGCGGAAACAAACAATAAAACACACTAGTACACTTGTGTAATGATTTTAACGATCAAAAATCCATTAATTAAAGTTCTGATACCATGAGAACTTCAATGGAGCTGAAGGATAATTTGGAGGGAAAAACGGTTTCTCATTTCACTAAATGTGAAATAACAACTTTACAAAGTTTTTAAAGAGTCTAACTAAATAGCTGTTACATTTACATTACTAACCCTCTAAATTAAATACAGTTACAATTCAATCCTTTAGCTATTTTTGACCTCTCCTTGCACATGGATAAAATAAGTATTTTGGATGACCAGTAATGGTGGACATTCGGTCACCAAATGACATATTTAGCATGTAAATATAAGTTTATCGCTAATATGCCATAATTATATTTGTGGACCAAGAAAGTTGAAGAGGATAAGAAACATACTAATAATACAAAATATTATTAATGAAAACTAGCATGGTACCCGCACAAAGTAGTAGGTTCGGAGGCTAATGTATTTTAACGATTTCTCATTTTACATCTTTTTCTACGAATATTGCTTAACGATTTTCAATAATTGATTAATTTCTAGACATTGCTATTATCAGTTATAATTAAAATAAGATTGTAGGATACGACATTAAATTGGATTTGATGTTACAAGTTTATACATTTAAGACACTTAATTTTCTAGATGTAACTTCATTTTCCATTATTAGTAAGTGTGTTGTCTGAATTTTATAAGTTTTCCATTTTTGGAAGGTCACAAATACATTATAATTATAATGTAATATAGAAATTATAATGTAGTATAGATATAGTACGTCAAGGGAATATTTAATGTAGAAATTATTATTTGGTGTAGAATTCTTACGGTCTTTAAATTAAAGCTACATATTTGTTTTTTGTTTTTTGATAACTTTGATTGAAAAAGAAAATTTGTTTTGATATAATATAACACCCCGTGTTTTAGGACAATGTACGACGTTGATAAAGTCGCTATTTATTTTTTTGTATTGTACGCGTTTGTTATTGCACTTTTGGTCCTAAAACGCATTTAATTACACCAGTGGTCCCTATGATTGTTCAAATTGGGTTGACCGGTCCTTTGACTGATTTTCCATCCAATTGGCCGTTAATGAGGGGGCACTTTTGTCACTTCACATACAATATAACTTAGGGACCATATTTGCAACACCCATTTTTTGTTTCCTCCTTTATTAAATCTCGCCAAAAATCAATGTTTGGTTTTTATTCCCCTTCTTTTTGTCCCTCAACACCATCTGCGAACTAAAACTCATAACATAACGAGTTCACCCCCAAATTACGAATGGGAACAATTACTTAATATTGATGATTCTGATCTCCCACTAACCCTCGTCCTCCGTCCCTACAACAGCCAGTACGTGAGACAACCACCACCACCCAAAACCCTAATGTTGATAACTTAGAGGAAAATCCGGTTAGGATAATACATGATCATGCGGGTATTGTTCAAGCAGCCAAGCTCCGTAAACAATCGGATATTCATGAATGTGGGATGAGTCTGTAATGTCGACACAAGAACAAGAAATGTATTAGGAAGGGGGGAGTTTTAAGGATGTGGCCGAGGATAAGGATTTTAAGGTGTGAGTCATGGTTAGCACGGTTGTAGTTTTTTAATGCTTAATGGGGGGGATTTAGAATGGTGTTTGGGGAGAATTATTTAAGAACCATCTCAAGAAAGGGAAATTTGATCAAGTTGTTGAAATAATCAAGTCTTGTACTTCAAATGCTTTTGGCGATCTCACAGTGACTTTGAAAGATCTCTCAGGTATAATACCTGGTACAATACATCACAAAGTCATTAATGAGATGGTTATGGAAAGGACATTACTGTAGGAAGTGCTTTAATACTTGCTAATGTTTCAGTTTTTTCTCCTAAACCTGGTACAATCTTTACCTTAACATTACATTGGAAATGTGATTGAGTGTTTACATAAGGATAAAATTAATACTGGTAAGCAGTGGTGTAGGTGGGAGGGAATGTTAGAACTAAGAAAAAAAGAAAGAAATTGTTAAAAGAAGAAGAAGAAAATGGTGAATTGGAGTTGCATTTGTGAGAATATTACTGATCAGAGGAACAATACAAGTAGATGAGGAAGCATTAAAACCTCGCCATTAGAAGAAGAAGAAAGGGCATCAAGGAACTTGAAAAAGCAGCCTCCTCAGTCAAACTCAGTGAAGAATGCCCAGCCGTCATTCAAAGGAGTTTGCCCCAAAAAGAAGGAGACCCAAGGAATTTCACTCTGCCATGTCTTATCGGACCTTTGGCAGTAAAAAATGCCATGGCTGACTTGGGGGCAAGTATCAACCATATTCCACATTCTCTTTTCTTACGATTGGGTATATCTGAACTAAACCCAACTAGGATGAGTATACAATTGGTTGATCGGTCGGTTAAATATCCTATTGGAGTATGTGAAATCTGCTGGTTAAAACAAATAAGTTATCTTTCTGATCGACTTTGTAGTTTTAGAAATGGATGAGGACGAGCTGGTCCTAATCATCTTGGGATGATCTTTCCTCGCCGCTACTCGTGCCATAATTGACGTTCACAAGGGAAAGCTGAGTCTGAAAGTCAGAAATGAAGCCGTCACCTTCAACATAGGGAAATCTATGAGATCTAGATATTCTCGTAATGACCATCTATACTGTGTCAATCATACTGCAAAACTTATTGATGAGGTGTCATTTTATACACTTTTTCGAGGTCATTTAACCTCCAAAATCATGCAAATATGCCCAAATATTGTACGTAATCGTTTCTTTTTAATGTTTTAGCATTTGGGAAGCATTTTGGAGGAAAAGCAAGTGACTTTGGCTCAATTCGGGAAGAAAATAGAAAAAAACACAACACTTCAAGCTTGCGACTTCCATTCTAACGCCTTCACCAAAAGTGCCTAGAAAGTGAAGTTTTTAATTAAAGTTATGACTTCTCAGGTCGTGGAGACGGCGTCAGAAATAACTCCTGATGTCGTCAGGATTTCATGGCGACGACGTCAACCCAAAGCATGAAGGCGTAACAATAGTTGACATGAAAAATCCCATGGAAGATTCGGCGGGCTGACGGAGTCAGGAAACCCTAGTGATGCCGTCAGGATTGATTTTCTATATATACAACCCTTATTTTTCATATTTAGGGTGGAAAAACGGGAGGAAACTTAAGAGAACTTTGTAGCTGATACTTAGGTCGATTTTTAGGGTTTTATAACCCTTTGGTACTCATTGTTACTCCATGTTCAATTGAAGTGAAGTTCCTTTACCCTTTTAATCATTCAATATGTCTATGTGTTGTTTGATTAATCGTTCTTCGCTTTCAATTAACATGCTTGGCTAAATTTATATGTGTTTGCTTATTATTGCATGAAACTTAGTTGTTAATCTCTTTTATTATTGCTTCTTGTTAGTGGTGTGCATGTTAGGCATTAGAAAACTAGCTATTCGATCTTCATATCACAACATAGACATCTAGTGAAACAAGGTTAGGTTAGAGAATACATATGATTAGATCTTCATATCTATGTCACCTTTGGGTGGATTCCGAATTAAGTATTTAGTGCGGGTGAATTTACTATTAGACATGAGCGGTGTTTACAGGTAACCACCGTCTAGGTTGTCACATAGATAGCGGACTTGACCAACATGTTGCTGAATTAGGAAATACTCACACATTACACTAACGAGGGTGACGAGCAATAAAATCAGAGAAAACAACTATGGAGTAGTGCATGATTAGGTAAACATGTTTGTTTAACCATACGAGTTTTTCCATCAATTTACTAGTCTGCATAATTAGAATAGAATTAGGAGTAGTTTAATTAAGTAGTTTAATCAACCTCCTTTTCAAACCCGAGAATTTACTTGCTTTCTAAAAAATATAAAAATACAAAAATAATATTCCCTCAATCTTTAGACCTTAGTAAACGTACAATTCGAGTCTACCTAAACTATTCCCTTAGAGAATGATAATAACCCCCGAGTCTTGCCTATACTACACTACAACGATTAGGTACTCTGCCTAGGAGGGTTGTAAAACTTATGTTTTGCAACCCACCGCATCAAGTTTTTGGCGCTGCTGTCGGAGAATAGTCTAGGTTTCGGATTCTATCTAGCTTAGGTCTACTCACCAGATTCTTATCAAGTGAGATATTCTGTTTCTTTTAAGGTTAGATTTCTCGTAGTCTATCTTTTCTTCGTTCCCTTTGTTTTGTAATTCTCTTTTCGTTAACCATCTTGGGAGACGAAAATCAACCCCGTACTCTAGGAGATTATTCTTGACCAAGCCACGAGGGCTATCGAAACACCATTGAGCTCCCCGAAGGGAACAATGTGGTGCCTCTGTGATCCGACACCATCCGATTGGTGCAAAATGGATGTGCATTCCACGAGGATTTTATAAAACTTGTAGACTCACTTGACCTTAATGTTGAAAATAGGGAAAGGACACGACTGTGTTTATTCCAATTTTCCCTTCGCGATCAAGCTTGAAATTGGGTTGAACGTCTACCCGCGGGATCCATCTCCACTTGGGAGGATCTCACTACACGTTTCCTTGCTTGGTTTTTCCCATCAGGAAGAACTACCAGACTCAGAAATGACATCATGATGTTCCAACAACATCATGGTGATCTCTTTTCGAAGCATGGACTCGTTTCAAGGACTTATTCTAAAAATTCCATCATCATGGCATCGATCTTTGTTCCAAATTCAAATTTTCTATGATCATGTCTCTTTCCCTTTTAAGCATAAAATTGACCACGCTGCCGGTGTCAAGCTTCGTGATAAGAGCGTCGAAGAATCTTAGGAAATCATAGAGAATCTCGCTCTGTATGACCACGAAAGTTGGAATGACCCAAGAGACTTTACAAAATCGGTCAAGGAAATCTCTTTGCCTCAAGACATTCCAAAAACATCTGAGCGACGACTTCTTAAGCTTGAAGACCATATTAGTTACTTACTAAAATGGTCAAAAACAACGCCTAAAGCAAGCTCAACACAACCTCCTCAAGCATATGCTAATGTGGTCTCTTCAAACCAACGTGCAAAAGGCTTCGCCGAGCCACCAAAGCGAAATTCATTCACCTTTTAAAAACGTGCTTACCCGGAACTCCAACAACAAACACTCGAGCCCAGCTTCGAAGCCCGAGTACAAAGTTATATGGTGGCACACACTGAAAGGATGGAAAGGTTCGAAGAAGCTATTTATAAGCAAAGAGAGGAGATTAATGAAAGAATGACGGAAATTTTTAATCTTTTAAAAGAATACATGAAAGGGAAGTCTCCAGAGAAAGTGTTAGTTAAAGAGGAAATTGGTAAACCCGACACTAAATACGTCAACGCCATCTCCCTTGTTAGAATGAAGAATAGTAAGGGTTGTTTAAATGTAATTTTATACACTTTTTCGGGCTCATTTAACCCCCAAAATCATGCAAATATCCCCATTTATCGTGCTTAATCGTTTCTTTTTGTCATTTTCGCATTTGGGAAGCATTGGAAGGAAATTCACGTGACTTGGGCTCAATTGGCGAAGAAACGGGATGAAGACACAACCTTACAAGACTTTGATGGAGCAATGGAACTTACAGTGCATGGAGACGGCGTCGCAAATCCCTTTGACATCGTCTCAGCTTGAAGGCGACGACATCATGATTTCTTCTGACGCTGTCACGGTAGCCAACTTAAGAGAAGGCCATAGAAGTTTCGGCGGGCTGACGACATCGTGATTAACAAGCGACGACGTCGCGACTTATTCCCTATATATAGAAACCTTGTTTATCATGTTTTAGAGAGGAAAAACATAGAGTATAATAGTAGCAGCTACATTGGTCGATTTTTAAGGTTCCCAAACCCTTTTGTACTCATTCATACTCCATGTTCAATTGAAGTGAAGTTATTTTACCCTTTTAATCATTCAATATGTATTATTTTATAAATTGTTCTTTGCTTTTAATTAACATGCGTGGCTATATTTAATTGTGTTTGCTTATGATTGCATGAAACCTGGTTGTTTATCATTTGTTATTACTTCTTGTTAATGATGTGCGCGTTAGACTTTAGAAAACTAGCTTTTTAATTATAAAGCGAAGATGTCTAGGCAAACGCGGCTAGGTTAGAGGATACCTATGACTAGATCACCAGCGGGTGGATTCCGAGCTAAGTGTTTAATTTATTAGATACCTACACATTCCATTACGAGGGTGATGGGTAATAAAATTAGAGAAGACAACTAGGGAGTAGTGCATGATTAGGTAAACACTTTTCGTTTAATCATACGAGTTTTTCCCCAACCTTTACTTTTCTTGCATAAATTAGGAGTAGTGTAGTAATTAGTTTAATCAAAATCCCCTTAAAAACCATAGATTTACTTGCTTTTATAAAAATATAAAATTCCAAAAATAATCTTCTTTCACCTCGTAGACCTGAGTGAACATACAATTTGAGCCTACCCAAACTATTCCCCTAGAGAATGATAATAACCTCCCGAGTCTTGCCTATACTACACTACAACGGTTAGGTACACTGCCTAGGAGGGTTGTAAAACTTTTGCATTGCAACCTGCCGCATCAAGTTTTTGGCGCCGCTGCCGGGGAATAGGCTAGGTTTCGGATTCTATCTAGCTTAGGTCTACTAACGAGATTCCTATCAAGTGAGATTTTGTTTTTCTTTTTAGTGTAGCTTTCTCTTAGTCTATCTTTTCTTCATTCCCTTTGATTTGTAACCTTCTTTTTCGTTAACCATCATGAGAGCCAAAAATCCACCCCGCGCTTTAGGATATTATTCCCGACCAAGCCATGAGGGCTATCGAAACACCATTGAGCTCCCTGATGGGAACAATGTGGTGCCCCTGCGATCCGACACCATCAAATTGGTGCAAAACGGATGTGCATTCTACAGAATCC
>BQNB010075690.1:0-31387 GCA_026074375.1 Tanacetum coccineum | reverse complement strand
ATTAACATCATCTCGACTCATCCGTATATATTACATCTCATGTATATCAATATCAACTCGACTTATCCGCTTAACATCTATTGTGTATGAATATCATCTCAACTCATCCGTTTAACATATCTTGTATATCAATATCATCTCGACTCTTGTATATATAACATCTCATGTAAAGCAATATAATCTCGATTAATCCATTCAAATAACAGACTCTTACACGCGATCTTGATCCATCGTCACTTTAAATCATTTGTAAATATATTAAATAATTTTAAATTTATTTATAATTAATTTAAATTATCTTGTATAAAATTATAAAAAAACAGAAAGTAATTTTAGCCATGACATTAGCTAAAGTTGACATACCAAAATTTCATTAGCCCGCCAAACCCCTTAGCGAGGACAGATATCGTAGCTAAATGCATTAGAAGACAAAAAAAAATTTGTAAATAAATTACCAAGCTAATTTGACTTTGACCAATAACTTTAGCTAGGATAATGTCGTAGCCAAAGGTTAACATATGTCATATTCAGATCTGATATTCACCTAACACTTTTTACACCCAAACTTTACACACCTTCTCTACCAAAAAAAACCAACCACTGGGCATGAAATCACCACTCACATACACGAAAACATCACACAGATGCACCACTGGGCACTTGTTTTGTTTAATTCTAATTGTGTAACTCTAGGTTTATTTTTTGTGTGTGTCTGGTTAGCACCATAGTTGGACCACCACAGTTGAACCACCACACCTACCAAGGATCGAAGTCATATGCTCAAGGCCGACATGAATTCGTATAACTCTTTATTATTTTTATTTTTTTTATAATATTTTATAGGTGTTTATATTTTCTATATATTGTTCATTTTTAATTTGTTTTATATTGTTTCTATTTAGTTTAAAAATAATCAGCGTTACGAGGACTTGGTCGACCACTGGAGGCGCACACATACAAATAGAACCGGCCGTTTTCATTATGGGGAATCCGAAGAGCCAGGGGCGGATCCAAAGCATTAAGTCATCGGGTGCACAAATTTTTTAATATATTTGACTAATTAAATAAAACAAGTAATTATGTAACACATAATTTTGGGAACGAGTTTATTTTGAAGAAATCGAGATTTTTAGCAAATATATACACTACGCAACAAAATTCCATCAGGTTCCCGTGCATCCCCGGGAACCCCCTAGCTCCGCCCCTGCGAAGAGCTCTATGTAAGTAAATTTTTATCCTAACACACGTACTCGAATGAATGACCCGATGTTTTGCTTATGCCTTTGTTTATTACTTACGCTATATTATTGAGGTATTATTGTTATGGTTATTAGTGATTCAAGTAATAAAATACAGATGTATGTAGTTATTTAGTCAGTAGAGGGGCTGTATAAATCAACCGTTTCATCAAGTTCCCCATTTTTTATATATAGAGCTGTAGAAACTAAAAAAAATCTGATTCGTTTCGATGATATGTATTTTTATCCTTACCCACCAAAGCCTTTGGATCCAAATGCAACAACATACATGAGTACTATAAATTGAAAAAGATTAATATTAACCGCAAATAGGGAGTATGATACTTGAGATCTTTGAGGCTGACTTTTATGGTCAAATGGGTCTAGGTGAGATAGTTTCCATTATTAGTCATGCTTCCAATTTTATTGGGTGTGTAAGTCTGATAAGGTAAGTTTCCTGTTCCTGTGGTTTGCTTGTGGCTGTTGGTTATTTGGCTCATTGTTATTATCTTTCGTCATTGATTCGTTAAATCAAGTATATATACATATATATATATATATATTCGAAAGTATCGAATTTCCCTTTGAAACAACAAAGTTCAAACCGGACTCGGGTCGTTTTTCCTCGACGAAGCCGTGAATTTGAGAATCGAGAATCGGTTTGTGGAACAATGCTTGAATGATCAAGATTTTGATTTTGGATTTCTATTTCTACTAAAAAAAACGTAAAAACATGTAAAAACAAGTAAACAATTAAGACAATTAAGACATTAAAGGAATTAAGCATAAAAACGTTAACGGGAAATTAAAAACGCGACTCTAAAACCTAAATTATTAAATTTTAACCCTAAAAATGCAGATTTGATTTTTAAAGGTCCTAAATGACTAAAAATAATTTTAGAAAAAAGAATTATATTTTTTTGACTTTTAGTTTCTTTATTATGAATTAAAAACAGTTTTAATCTAAAAAATTAATTAAAAATACTAAACTAAATTGGAAAAATCTAAAAAATTAAGGAAAAGTATTTTGAACAATTCTAAGCCTAGGAAAAATAAAATAGTTCGAGCTAAAATAAGGCTGCTAGCTTAAATGGGTAAAAAAGGTATAAAAGAAATATAAATGGGAGTAATAACAAAAAAGTCAAAAGGGCAAGTTGGTTAGGGTGTTGTGTGTGTGAAGGGGAGGTCACAAGTTCGACCCCTGTGACCTCTTTTTTTTTAAAAACATTTTTTTGTTTTCTTTTTAAAAAACTAATAAATAAGCACAAATGAAAAACTTTAACAAATGAACTTTTTATAAAACCTAATAATAAGCCAGAAATAAGCTAACTTAATTGACAGATTAAGCTTTTTAATACTAAGAGACTTAAGCTAACTGTTAGGCCTTTTTTAGACCCAATAAGCAACAAGGAAAAGAAAATAAGCTTTAAAACAGACTACCATTTACCTAATAAGCAAATCAGACTATAAATAAGCAAATAAGATATGCTAGAAGGCACTGAAAAGGCAAAGACAGCTTAGGCTAAAAGGATGTTTTTGATTTTTTTAAAGATTTTGAAAAAGCTAAAGACTCAAATTGCAGCCCTACAAATAAGCTAGTAAAAGATGACTAAAACTTCAAATAATCTTAAACAGATTAAGATTACCACCTAAAGACTCTATGCTATCAAATTTAGAACTTAAAACATATTCTAACCCACCTAAATTTATGATTGAAAAAGAACTTTTTAACTAAATGCTAAGAACACATAGAGAAAAATTGGCAGACTTTGGTAAAAAAGTAAAACTACAAATGCAGGCAAATAACACTTACTTCTAATGCATTCCAAGGCACATATGAAGCATGAACAACTACTAAACACAACTTAAAAATCAAATCTTAAGATAAGAGCAGTTTGATCAACCAAAGTACCACAAATTCAATATATAAAAAAAACAATACCTTGACACTTAAACCTTAACAACTATTTGAAAATAGGTTGCTAAACTTCCAAATGGTTAACCAAAGTGATATTATAGGTCAAAATGGACTCTAAAAGCACTAACATGGGTTAGTGCTTCTAGTGTCAAACACCCCTTTAAAACCATATTTTTCATTTTAAACTTGATTTAGACTATCTTAAGCTTAGGTTTTTAAAACCAGGTTATTAACTAAATGTAATAAGCATAAATGAGAAAATAACAAACTTAAATACGCACTTATCAATAAGCTAATAGATTGGACAAACTTAAACTAAAAATGACAGATTTTATAAAAAGTTTGAACTAATGATTTCTAAACTATAAATGAGCACCAAATAGCAATAAACAACACAAGTAAGCAATAATAAGCAATAAAAAGCAGAAAATAAGTAGTCTAATAAGCAAACAGTAAATAAGCTATAAAATTGAAAATGAAAACTTACAAAGCCCTTTGCTTAAACAAGGGCATAAAGGCTCTTTAGAGCTTTGTCTACAAGCTCTAGCTTGTTTAAAAAAACAAGCTAGTAAACCCCTATAAGCCCTTCCAAATTCGGCTTATCTTCCAATATAGCTTTTTGAGTGAAAATGGCTTAAACTATATAAACTATGAAGAAGTTTATATAGCTTAAGTAAAACAGCTTAAATGTAAGTAAATAAGAGCCTATAAGAGATTAACAAACATTTTCAAACACAATGAAACATTAACATAAAAACAGAATTTAACATAAAACTTTAGAATTTCATTAAACCTTAAAACGTTTACAATACTTAAAGAAAAGTTACAATAAGCTGATTGAAAATAATTTAAAAACAAGACTACACTACTTCTAAACTACTTTCTGTTACAATGAAAACCTAATCTATTTATATAAAAACTAAGGTGCAGGGTGTGTTTTTTGTGTGAGGAGGATTGAACCCTTCATCTTGGCCTTCCAATCTTTCTTTCTTTCCAAGCTTTTGAATCCTAGCCCTTGATTTGATTCTGTCTAATTAGCCTTCATAGGATTGCCATCGTGGCTTGTCTTATTCATTGAGTAATAGGTTAAATTGGGTTTGTTTGATTATGGGGAATAGGTTAAAAGGGTTTTGTCGTTTGGTTGCAGGGTAGGACAGGGACCGGTGAATAGTGTGGGGAATTAGCGGGAAATGTTTTATTGTTTGATTTGGGATAACAGTGTAACGGTGTTAAGGGTGTAAAAGGGTGTAGGGACTAACGGTGCAAAGGGTTAGGGACTAACTGTGTTAGTCCCTAAGGACTAACGGTGTACATGGTAAAAGGTGTTATAGTTAAGGGTTAACGGGCCTTTTTGGTTTGGGCTTAGTTATTAGTTTTGGGCCAGATTTTAATTAATTGGATTTATGGGCTTATTTAATATAAAAGGCTTGTTTACATGGCATAATAGGCTAACTTGTCCCATTAACTTGGGTACGGGTTGGCCCAATATGATGCTTATGTCTTCGGCTTCGCTTTTTCGCGCTCTTTCCAATTCCGTGCTCGGTTTTGTTCGTTCTGGCTTCGTTTTTATCCTTTAGTGAATATCTGATACCTGCACAATATATAAAGCAAAACAAACATATATTTGGTATTTTATGTTCGTTTTTGGTCATTTAAGCTCGTTTTATTAGGTCAAAGGTATGTGTAATTAAGCACACACCAAAATCTCCCATGCTAAACTATTGTCGTGTCCTCACGCAATGCCATAAGTAAACACTTAGAAAACCAATAATCTCAATCCCCCTCGACTAATTACCTCGAAAAGTAGCTAAGTGTTCATCAAGGGGAATTAAAGAATCAATAGCTTTGAAAAGCCCCGTTTTGACTATTTTATTACCACACGTATTTTTTTATATTTTCCCTTTTTTTCTAACTAGAATGTTTGGACTTTCGTTATTTTCATAACCTTTAGGGTCATAGAACAATAAGCATTTCAATCCTAAAATGCCCGAAAAGGATAAATTCATCGTTCCCGATTTTTCACTTGTCCCAAACCAAGCTTAAAAACGAAATCACCGTTAAATACAAGTTAGATTGCTAACACTACTCATATTTGCAATTTGTGTAAGCCTAAACTAACTTTTCACTCCTGATGGATATCAATAAATGTGTATGTGCTCATTTCAAATTTCGACCATCCGATCGATATTTTAAGAAAGTTGTAATCCTTCTAAATGTAACGTTCTACCCAAGAATTATGATTTTGAATGCGAGATCATTCCATGTAGCGACTTTCTTCTCGGCACATCCCAGTCGAGACCGGCTTAGGTGACCAGGCTTTTGACACCCCACAGAGAATAGTATCAGAACTCACGGACCTTTGGTATTAAAAACTCTTAGGCTTCCCGTTAAATAACAATTCATTTAGAAAAACCACAACTTAAAACGAAATAGTCTTAGTTCAAAAGCATATTTAAATATAAGAAAAAGAGATTTTCCTTATATTTATTCAAACTTTACACTTAACATTAATACAATTATACTTACAACCTCTTTGGTAATCCTCGACCTTTTTGAAGGCTGCAACATCGGTTGTGAGCCGGCAAGATGTAGCAAACTTTTATCAGTCTCGGATTATTATATTTACTATGGGCTTTCTTTTGAAGACTGCAACATCGGTTGTGAGCCGGCAAGATGCAGTAACTTTAGTTGCGTGCTCTTCTGCAACATTCTTTTCTTCCTGCTTTTGAACGTATTTATTTAACTTTTCACAAAGAGCTTACCAAGCTTGAGGAATTTTCTCTTCAAGAAGCAATTCCGCCATACTTTTTTCTTGAGGTGGTTGATGAGTGACGGAATATTGCGGGGGTTGATATTGGTCAAAAAAGCAAAGATTATGATCAAAATAATTTTGATTCATCGGTTGACATTGAAAAGTTTCATGAGGACCCCCGCAGTTTTCACAACAAAGATATTGTTGTTGAAAATTAGGTGAAGTTTGTGGAAAATTACAAAAGTCTTGATTGTAACAGGGACCTTGATCAAAGACGGGCGTGTTCCCTGTTTGACAATCAAAAACCGGATGAGACTTCCCTCCACAAAATTCACACGAGTATGTCTCGTATTGGTGCTGTGGAGGTTGGTAAGAAAAATCGGGAGTATTTTCAAAAGAATTCGGATTTGAATCATAAATGAATGAATTTCCGTCTCTTGAATTGCAAAACAAACAAAATCCATCTCTAAGATCATATCCACACCTCTCACAAGTACACCATCGACAAGGCTGATCATCAACTAGACTTCCGCAGTTGAAACAACTACGTTGTTCGAATGACGACATTAGAATTAAACAGTAATGAAGGATAAGAGAAAGAATTAAATGGATTTAGAGGTAACGGAGAATATTTTTGGATTTTTATGTATTTTAAATAAGAGAAAATATTTTTGGGATCGATAAATCAAAGGTGCACGGTAGCTCTCTAGAAAAACGCACAAAGAAGCGGAGGAGCTGGTGAGCGCGAAGCGTATTAAAAACCCTTTTCCTTTTGGGTCGAAGATCGTTGGATCAACCTGCCTTAAACCTCTCTTATAGTTTGTTAATCTAGAGGTGAGTCGATTTAACAATTGACATCACGGTTATTTTGTTGGTTTTATTTATATTTTTTTGGTATTTTAAATACTTTAGGAAAGGTATTTGTGATTATTTGATAGAGTATTCACAAAAATCGAGAAAATAATTTTTCTTTGTATTTTATATTTTTATAATAATAAGAAGAAAATATTCACAAACAAAAATGATAACTTCACGAGGAAGGGTCTTCAAGGCACAACAAACTTCAACTCGATAATCGTCTCACGACCTCCCCGGCAGCGGCGCCAAAAGTTGATTCGTTAAATCAAGTATATATATAATATAAGGTAAATCCGACAAATCACAAAAGCAATAAGTCAAAAATTCACAAACAATATATATATATATATATATATATATATATATATATATATATATATATATATATATATATATATATATATATAGTGTAAGGTTCTTTTCAGAACCAAACAAATGTACAGAATTGCGAGAACCACACTTTTACTTCTAACAATACATAATGTACAACACATCAATGCACAATGGCATTTTTGAAAATATATGTAAACTAACTAAAATAAAAAATTTAAATTAAAGGCAAAATGGGAATTTAATCCTCATAAACCGTCCCACTAATATAGGAGTTAACAAATGAAAATTAGGTTTTAGGAAAAAAAGTAAAAAGCCATCATCATAATCTCTGAACATTTGTATACACATTATGACGGCTCATCTCTAACTGCTGCATGAATACATCCATGCCCGTATGAAAATTTGAGTTTTCTTCTATCAAGGCAAAAAGGTAAATATCTATATGCTTTAGCTATTGAATGATATTGATCTAATCTAAAATTAGAATAAATGATTTCATGATATTGGGTAGATCCATATACGAGCATCGAATTGTTTTCGTTATATACAGATTGAAAGGCATATACTTTAATCAAAATAAGGTTAAAGAATTAAAGTATTTCATTACAATATATTAAGAGTAAATATATAAAAGAATTATTAAATGATCTATAAAATAATCATGATATGAACGGAGGTTCTATTATAAGATAAGGCTTTTGAATTCTTCGTATTTTATTTTCGAAGATTCCACGCTTAGAGTTCATATAACAATATTTTGTAGATGAAAGTTTATGTCCCTGGTTTCATTCACTCTTTTTCTTTTACATTAAATTAATAAAATATTTAAGAAACCAACGTTTTATTTTTACTTTTATTCTAACCATCTGATATATAAAGATTTGATTATGTTTGAAAATAATTGTAGATTGTTTAAAATGGTGACACCATTGAAGACGTCGCAGACCAGAGATGTACATGTACACGTTTAAAGAAAAGACGATATATGCATGTGCATACATAACTTAAGACGGTACGATGTACATATTCTATCTTGGATCTTATAGAGAAGTCACTACACATATGCACAATGATAAGAACAAATGCCTCCAAGATCACTGTGTGTCAAATACACAAGTGCACATGTATATCCTCGAAGACTTGTGCATCCGACGAAGATTATGATGAAGGATACGCATGTACATGCTTGAAAAGTAGCCGTTGACAAAAAATTATGTACATTAGTCACTAAATTAAGTATGTTATTGTTTATACATTTTGTATTTTGATAATAAGGGTAAATTCTAGGATTTTTCCAGGATTTTTGTGTTAAGAGTGTTGTTTGATCTTGCAGTACCTTAAGGAAGCAGGCTGGGCGATGGCGGGCTAGTTATTGCTGGGACTCAACCAAGATGTTTCGCCGTTCAGGTATTGACTGCCTAATTGCTTTTTGCTTAACTTTTCATTGTTACCTTTGATACTTTTTAATGTTTTAGAATGTCTTTATAAGCTCGACTACTGATATATGGTTAATCGCGTAATCTAGATCATGGAAGTATGTTATTGTGACCTTGGATGCACTTGTATTTTGGATCCTAGATCGGAAGTTATTCATGTTAGTAGATAAGTCATACGCGGAGATATAATTGGAATACTATTAATTGGAAACTCTATGTCCACACTAGTAATTAAGTTCTTAAGAATTTAGAAATCATCATAATGGCATTACAACACGTTCAAGTGAAATTTGAAGTAGCTGATGTATTACTAGTACAACTATTACAAACTATCTAAAGGGTTATGCATTAGGCTTCTTTTTTCTTTTATGATGCTTCATGTTTCATTTAGATTTTGTATTTCATAAGACTGTGAAGTCTTTTTTCTGGTTTTGAATATGAGGACGCATAGTAGTATTGGATTATTAAAGTAAGAGGCAAATTTAATACTCAGTATATATAATCAATTTGCATCATTTGATATAGGAAATGCTTGTGTATATATGTTTTGTTAGTTGTTATGATTAATAATTCTTTTATTAATTGTTTGTTGTTACAGGTGCGAGTATGATGAGCAATATGAAGAGTGCACATGTGTTCTATACATACTATCTAGCGAGAAGATAGTTATGACAAAAATATAAAGAGTAAAGACACAAGTGTATGCAGTAAATACAATTAAGTGCACATACTCTAAGTTGAGTACGTGTATATAAGGGCATATGTGTATATACAAAGAAATCAAGTGTCCCGAAGGAAAATACATATGCATATACGGCAACAACTAATATTGTTGTGTTAAAGATTGGTAGACACGTCTATACATCAACGAAACTTTCATTTATTCTTTACTTTTAGAATTTTATATTTGAATTAAATACCCATCATTTTAATTTTTGTCTATAATATTTTGGTTTTGAGTTTTATATATCACATGTTAAATACTTTTGTTTGCAATTTCATGCACTCGTGTAAAGTATGTGTAAGCAAAACACATTAAAGATTTAAGCATTTGAACAAAAGAAACAATGTAAAATTACATTATTAAAAAAAACACATATGCACACTTCCTTTTAAAAAAATGCATGCTGAAAAAATTAAAACAAAAAAATAAATTTCTAAAATTTAGAAATAAAAAAAACGTTTTTAATAAAATAATTCAAAAATAAAATAAAAAAAGTAATTTTACTAATATTATCCCTTTGTGAATAAAACAATAAAAACGGAAAAATTGATTGGTTGACTGTGGTTATCGTCAGTTATGTATATCATTTTTTTTGGTTCGAGACTTCTGAACTCACCAATATATTATATATATAGTATTATATGATACGATATATATTATATATATATGTATATATATATATATTATAATATAATATATTAGTGTAACTTTATTTTCAGCAACAAATTAAGTGCGAGAACTGCGAGAACTCTAAAAAACATACATGCACGTCTTCCATAATCGTATTTCTACACATACATTCTAAATTAAACAAATATGTTTAAAAAAAACATATTTTTTCTAAAGAATTTGATGAGAAATTGAAAATATAAATTTTTTCTTTGAAAGTGTGCATATTCAAAGAAAAAATTTGTATTTCTAATTTCTCATCAAATTCTTTAGAAAAAATATGTTTTTTTAAACATATTTGTTTAATTTAGAATATATGTGTAAAAATACAATTATTGAAGGCGTGCATGTATGTTTTTGAGAGTTCTCGCACTTAATTTGTTGCTGAAAATAAAGTTACACTATATATATATATATATATATATATATATATATATATAGTGTAACTTTATTTTCAGCAACAAATTAAGTGCGAGAACTGCGAGAACTCTCAAAAACATACATGCACGTCTTCAGAAGGATAAAAAGAAAACTTTTTTTAAAAAGTTCTCGAAAAATTCTAAAAAAATTCTATTAAATCAGGTATGTTGGTGCATAAAACTTTTGTAAAAGAAGTTTTTCTAATTTTGAGTTTTTATACGTTTTTTTAATGCGCAAAAAAAGAAATTTTGATGCACAAATTTTTCGACTTGTTATAGTTTGATGCGCAATAAAATTTTGATGCAAAAAGTCAAAAGAAGTTGGGTACAAAAAAGAATTTTTGATGCACAAAAAACCGATTTAATGCACAAACGTTTTTTTTAATAAATTTTTTTCGGCAAAACTATCCACTTTTAGAAAAACTTCCTTTACAACTTTTTCATGCACCAACATACACGATCTTGTGGAATTTTTTTAGAATTTTTTGAGAACTTTTTAAAAAAAATAAATCTTTTTATCCTTCTCACGAATATTTGTCTTTTTATTTGATCTTTATCCTATATATATATATATATATATATATATATATAGAGGAAGGTTAAAATAAAAAGACAAATATTCGTGAGAAGGATAAAAAGAAAACTTTTTTTAAAAAAGTTCTCGAAAAATTCCAAAAAAATTCCATTAAATCAGGTATGTTGGTGCATAAAACTTTTGTAAAAGAAGTTTTTCTAATTTTGAGTTTTTATACGTTTTTTTAATGCGCAAAAAAAGAAATTTTGATGCACAAAAAAATTTTGATGCACAAATTTTTCGACTTGTTATAGTTTGATGCGCAATAAAATTTTGATGCAAAAAGTCAAAAGAAGTTGGGTACAAAAACGAATTTTTGATGCACAAAAAACCGATTTAATGCACAAACGTTTTTTTTAATAAAAAAATTTCGGCAAAACTATCCACTTTTAGAAAAACTTCCTTTACAACTTTTTCATGCACCAACATACACGATCTTGTGGAATTTTTTCAGAATTTTTTGAGAACTTTTTAAAAAAAATAAATCTTTTTATCCTTCTCACGAATATTTGTCTTTTTATTTTAACCTTCCTCTATATATATATATATATATATATATATATATATATATATATATATATATATATATATATATATATATATATATCCGAAAGTATCGATTTTCCCTTTGAAACAACAAATTTCAAACCGGACCCGAGTCGTTTTTAATCAACGAACCCTGACTTGAGAATAATCAAGAATCGTTTTGTGGGAAACAATGCTAGAATGATCAGAGAATTGATTTTGATTTCTATTTCTACTAAACAAAACTAAAAATCATGTAAAGACCAAGTAAACAAATTAAGACATTAAAGGAATATAAGCATAAAATTTAACGGAAATTAAAAACACGACTCAAAAACTTTAAATTATCAAATTTTAACCCTAAAAAACAGATTTACAATTTTTAAAAGTCCCTAAAAATGACTAAAAATATTTTAGAAAAAAGAATTAAATTTTATGACTGTTATAATATTTATTTATTATGAATTAAAGACAATTTTAATTTAAAAAATTAATTAAAATACTAAACTAAATTGGAAAAATCTGAAAAATTAAAGAAAAGTATTTTGAACAATTCTAAGCCTAGAAAAAATAAAATGGTTCAAACAGCTTATTGGAATAAGCTGTAAATAAGCTAAAATAAGGCTGCTAGCTTAAATGGGTAAAAAGGGTATAAAAGAAATATAAATGGGCGTGCTAACGAAAAAGTCCCAAGGGCAAGTTGGTTAGGGTGTTGTGTGTGTGAAAGGGAGGTCACAGGTTCGACCCCTGTGACCTCTCTTTTCTAAAAAATATTTTTTTGGTTTTCTTTTTAAAAAACTAATAAATAGGCACAAATGAAAAACTTTAACAAATGAACTTTTTATAAAACCTAATAATAAGCTAACTTAATTGACAGATTAAGCTTTTTAATACTAAGAGACTTAAGCTAACTGTTAGGCCTTTTTTAGACCCAAAAAGCAACAAGGAAAAGAAAATAAGCTTTAAAACAGACTACCATTTACCTAATAAGCAAATTAGACTATAAATAAGCAAATAAGATAAGCTAGAAGGCACTGAAAAGGCAAAGACAACATAGGCTAAAAGGATGTTTTTGGTTTTTTTAAAGATTTTAAAAAAGCTAAAGACTCAAATTGCAGCCCTACAAATAAGCTAGTAAAAGATGACTAAAACCTCAAATAAGCTTAAACATATTAAGATTACCACCTAAAGACTCTATGCTATGAAATTTAGAACTTAAAACAGATTCTAACCCACCTAAATTTATGATTGAAAAAGAACTTTTTAACTAAATGCTAAGAACACATAGAGCAAAATTGGCAGACTTTAGTAAAAAAGTAAAACTACTAACGCAGGCAAATAACACTTACTTCTAATGCATTATAAGGCACAAATGAAGCATGAACAACTACTAAGAGCAGTTTGATCAACCAAAGTACCACAAATTCAATATATAAAAAAAACAATACCTAGACACTTAAACCTTAACAACTATTTGAAAACAGGTTACTAAACTTCCAAATGGTTAACCAAAGTGATATTATGGGTCAAAATGGACTCTAGCAGCACTAACATGGGTTGGTACGCTGCTAGTGTCAAACACCCCTTTAAAACCATATTTTCCATTTTAAACTTGATTTAGACTATCTTAAGCTTAGGTTTTTAAAACCAGGTTATTAACTAAATGTAATAAGCATAAATGAGCAAATAACAAACTTAAATAAGCACTTATCAATAAGCTAATAGATTGGACAGACCTAAACTAAAAATGACAAATTTTATAAAAAGTTTGAACTAATGATTTCTAAACTATAAATAAGCACCAAATAGCAATAAACAACACAAGTAAGCAATAATAAGCAATAAAAAGCAGAAAATAAGCAGTCTAATAAGCAAACTGTAAATAAGCTATAAAAGTGAAAATGAAAACTTACAAAGCCCTTTGCTTAAACAAGGGCATAAAGGCTCTTTAGAGCTTTGTCTACAAGCTCTAGCTTGTTTAAAAAAACAAGCTACTAAACCCCTATATGCCCTTCCAAATCCGGCTTATCTTCAATATAGCTTTTTGAGTGATTTTGTCAAAATGGCTTAAACTATATAAACTATGGAGAAGTTTATATAGCTTAAGTAAAACAGCTTAAATGTAAGTAAATAAGAGTCTATAAGAGATTAACAAACATTTTCAAACACAATGAAACATTAACATAAAAACAGAATTTAACATAAAACTTTAGAATTTCATTAAACCTTAAAACGTTTACAATACTTAAAGAAAAGTTACAATAAGCTAATTAAAAACTAAAATAAGCTGAAAATAATTTAAAAACAAGACTACACAACTTTCTGTTATAATGAAAACCTAATCTATTTATATAAAAACTAAGGTGTAGGGTGTGTTTCTTGTGTGAGGAGGATTGAACCCTTCATCTTGGCCTTCCAGTCTTTCTTTCTTTCTAAGCTTTTGAATCCTAGCCCTTGATTTGATTTTGTCCAATTAGCCTTCATAGGATTGCCATCATAGCTTGTCCTATTCATTGAGTAATAGGTTAAATTGGGTTTGTTTGATTGTGGGGAATAGGTTAAAAGGGTTTTGTCGTTTGGTTATAGGGTAGGACAAGGACGGGTGAATAGTGTAGGAATTGGCGGGAAATGTTTTATTGTTTGATTTGGGATAACAGTGTAATGGTGTTAAGGGTGTAAAAGGGTGTAGGGACTAACGGTGCAAAAGGTTAGGGACTAAGTGTGTTAGTCCCTAAGGACTAACGGTGTACAGGGTAAAGGGTGTTATAGTTAAGGATTAACGGGCCTTTTTGGTTTGGGCTTAGATATTGGTTTTGGGCCAGATTATAATTAATTGGATTTATGGGCTTATTTAATATAAAAGGCTTGTTTAGATGGCACAATGGGCTGACTTGGCCCATTAACTTGGGTACGGGTTGGCCCAATAAGATGCTTATGTCTTCGGCTTCGCTTTTTCGTGCTCTTTCCAATTTCGTGCTCGATTTTGTTCGTTTTGGCTTTGTTTTTGTCCTTTTCTGAATATCTGTTACCTGCACAACATAAATCAAAAGCAAAAAAACAAATATTTGGCCCTTTTATGTCCGTTTTGGTCCATATCAGCTCGTATTTATAGTCAAAGTATGAGTTAGATTAAGCACATACCTGTCATCTCAATGCCTAAGTCTGTTGTTTGATTCTTTAGTGGTTCTACACTAGAGCTTAGTATGGTTTTGGTCTTATGCTATATTGTTTAGCAGTGGTATCAGTTATATTAATTTTTTTGTTTTTTTGAACCACACGGCACAAATGAAGGCGATCCAAGAGGATGTAAAAGCAAAAAAAATCCCGTTCAAGACGGATAAAGATATTGTGCGTGAGGTCATTCAGCACACCAATCGGGGGCATGAAACTGGTATGGGAAGGTTGTTACTGGGGACGAGCTCGAGTTCTAGTAGCTCACAACCGGCCTCGAGATATTGTACGCAGGAAGAAGCTGATAGGTTGAGAAAAGAAAATGAGGAGTTTAGAATGGCAGTTCAAAGTCAACAACTCGAATGGCAAAAGTTTATGAATCATTTCAACGCTCATCAAGCAGGTACTTCTTCACAGTATCCCGTCCTTAATCTCTACACTCCCCAAGCGTTTTCCAGCCCCAATTATACTCCTCCTAACTTTGACGGTTACCGCCCAATATTTGAACACGAAAGTACTAGCCAGATTGTTCGTGATGCTGATTTAGATGGTGATGATTTAGATGTTGATGGTGATAATACGGGTGATGGTGATGGTAGTGGTAGTTTAGATGGTGATTCTGATGATGATTCTAATGATGATTCTAATGATGCTTGTGACGAAGACTAGTAGTAGTAGACTAGTAGTAGTATTTTGTTAGTAGCAGTAGACTACTACTAGTAGTATTTTCTGATTTGACGTCTTTTTGGAATGTGTATTCTCGTAATGGTATTTGCCTTGTTGTAACGTTATATATGGAATACTAGGACTTCTTTTGGTTGTTTTGAAATGAACAAATGGACGGATGAATTTAGTATCATAGATTTGGGTTATTTACAGGTTTGGTTTTGGTAGATTTTTTTCGGAAAAAATTCTCCAAAAAAATCTGGAAAACAGCAGTACGTGCTGCATTTTTCACCTGCACAGGCCACTTTGCGACGACGCCTGTCGTAGCTAACGTGATGCAAATATTTTTTGTAGTGTCAATTTAGCTACGATAAATGTCGTCGCTAAAGTATTAACATTTTTTAAAATATATTTTTAATTAATAAATAATTTAAATAAATAAATAAAATGAAAATTAAGAAATCAATTTAGCTACCATAAATCGTCGCAACGAAAATTAAAAGTTTATTTTTCTGATAAATATTTTAAATAAATTGTTTAAAATAATCAATGGAAATAACTTTAGCTACGACATATGTCGTCGCTAGGTTAGGATGGTCCACATTGGTCAAAGGTTTGTGGTGAGTTTTTATGGGACCCACTTATCGTAGCAAAAGTCGATAAAAATTGTAGCAAAGTTTCTTAGCGACGGGGCTACTGCGATAGTAGTTTTGCTACGATATATCGTAGCAAAGTAACTTGGCTACGACATTTTTCTACTGTTGGCTACGACATGCGTCGAAGCCAAAAGTTGAAATTGTTGTAGTGTAATCACAAATTGCTTTGAATCGACGACCATAATCAGAAACCGAAGATGTACCTTTTGTAAGTTGTCGGAGAGAATCCCGCAATGAGTGAATGCGTTCAACAGAAGCATTGCTATAAGCAGCTTCAAGAGATAGCCATATTTGGCGAGTAGTAGTGAGACCAAGAACCTCAGCCGCGCTTCTTCAGTTAGAGAAGATTGGAGAAGAATGACAGCTCTTTAAGTAGGTGGGAATAGCTTTACCTTCAACAATAATTGTGGGTGATGGTGATACAGAGGTACCATCAATGTGCCCTATCAATTTCTTTCTGAGCAATGGTAGATTCACACCATTTTTACAAACAAATGTCCATACTCATATGTGACATGTGAGATGTACTAATTATATTGGATGAAGTGACTTAACTTTGAGAGGGGCTTTTGTTAAAAATGATAAGTGATTATTATAATGAATAAAATATTATCATAATGAATTTTGTGATTATTATAATTATAATGAATAAAATATTATTATAAAGTGATTATTATAATGAATTAATTATATTATTATAATGAATTTTATTATGCACGCTTTAAATAAAACTGACATCTTAAAAATCCGAATTTATGTTTAAGGGGGGAGAGGGGTTAAGTTTTAAGTGTTTTGAATCAAAAGTGAAAATTCAAAAGTGAATCAGAAAAGTGAGTTAACTTTAAGGGAGACTTTAATAAAAATGAAATATTACTAAAGTGTTTTGGACTAAAAGTAAAAAATTGCTTAACTTAAAGGGGGGTTTTGTTAAAAATAGAAATAAAGTGTTTTGGACTAAAAGTAAAAAAGTAACTTAACTTTGAGAGGGGCTTTAATAAAAATCAAATATTACTAAAACGTTTTAGACTAAAATGAAAAGTGACTTAACTTTGAGGGGGGATTATGTTAAAAATGATAAGTGATTATTATAATGAATAAAATATTATTATAATGAATTTTGTGATTATTTAATAAATAAAATATTATTATAAAGTGATTATTATAATGAATTAATTATATTATTATAATGAATTTTATTATGCACGCTTTAAATAAAACTGACATCTTAAAAATCCGAATTTATGTTTAAGGGGGGAGAGGGGTTAAGTTTTAAGTGTTTTGGATTAAAAGTGAAAATTCAAAGTGAATCAGAGAAGCGAGTTTAATTTAAGGGGGACTTTATTAAAAATAAAACATTACTAAAGTGTTTTGGACTAAAAGTGAAAAGTGACTTAACTTTGAGGGTGTTTTTGTTAAAAATAAAAATAAAGTGTTTTGGACTAAATTGAAAAGTAACTTAACTTTGAGGGAGACTTTAATAAAAATAAGATATTACTAAAGTGTTTGAGACTAAAATGAAAAGTGGTTTAACTTTGAAGGAGGGTTTTTGTTAAAAATGATAAGTGATTATTATAATGAATAAAATATTATTATAATGAATTTTGTGATATATAATAAATAAAATATTATGATAAATGATTATTATAATGACTAAAATATTTTATAATGAATTTTATTGTATAATGCTTGAAATAAATCAGGACAATCTTAAAATTCGGAGTATTTATGTTTAAGGGGGAGGGGGAGTTAAGTTTTAAGTGTTTTTGATTAAAAGTGAAAATTCAAAAGTAAATCAGAAAAGTGAGTTAACTTTGAGGAAACTATTATTTAAAAATGAAATATTACTAAAGTGTTTTGGACTAAAAGTGAAAAGTGGCTTAACTTTGAGGGGGGTTTGTTAAAAATGAAAATAAAGTGTTTTGGACTAAAAGTGAAAAATAACATAACTTTGAAAGGGGCTTTAATAAAAATGAAAATTTACTAAAGTGTTTTGGACTAAAAATGAAAAGTGACTTAACTTTGAGGGATGATTTTATTAAAAATGATAAGTGATTTTTATAATGAATAAAATATTATTATTATAATGAATAAAATATTATTATAACGTGATTATTATAACCGGTTAGGTTACAAATTTTGACAAATTGGGCGTCGGTTCTAGTTTGGCAAATTCGGTCGTAGGGTTAATATTTAGTTCAGTTATTTCAGTTCGGCTTGCTCTTGATTTTGGTTTTGAGTTTATTCAAGTTAGTACCAAGGTTACAAATAGGTGGGCGTGACGTGGGGGCATGGCCAAGCCTCAGCCTTGGGGAGCCTGGGCGAGTTATGGCGTTTTTTAGGCGTGATTAATGCGGCACAAAATTTAAAAATATTTAAATTATATTTTTATATATTACAATTATATTAAGTTTACAAAATGTGTCCTTACATAAGGATAAAAGGAAATAACTATTTGCGTGTAATCTGTTTCTTTTATGTATAACAAATTACAAGTTTTATCGAAAATTGAATGCAAAAAGCCTCCAACATCACGTTTGATCGCGTATTATCACTCCTTAATCTCACGTCAAGCCTTGGTTATTGCCGGTGTGGCGTGGAGGTAACGCACTCGAAACCTTTGCGAAGCCTTTGGGCGCCATGGCGCGCCTTTTAAAACCATGGGTATTACTCAAAAATGAACCCACCTTGTTTACCTTTGTCTGAGTAATGATTTTACCAAAGGTAAACAACAAAAATCAAATTGTGCCAGATGCAGCTTGTTTAAGACTTTAAGGTGGTGGCAGAGGCACTTCAAAGCCCAAAACATTTAGGAAAACTCCTTTACTAGCCCATGTATTATCAAACCATTCATATTTTTTTAAGTAGCCCAATGAACTCTTCTTTACTTGATGCTGAAACTAATAGTAAAATGTAAATACTCCTAATAGAATCAACTCAACTCTATCTCATTTATTTTTTGTTTTTGTGATAAACAAGCAAAAGAACCCGCGCGTTGCGGCGGGGCTAATTTTTTCCCGAATAATTTTTTTTTACGTTTCAGGGTTTTTTTTTTGCGATGCGTTATGGCGGGGCTAATTTTTAATATTTTCCTTTTTTGTATGATTCGGGGAAAAAAAATTTGCGTTGGGACGGGCTAATTTTTTCACGAATATTTTATTTTTTTGGGACGGTTTTGTAAATTTTTTTACGGGAATCTTTGTGTAAGAAAATCGTAAATAGTTAAAAGGTGAGGGTCCGTTTTGTATTTTTTTTACTTTGGGCCAGATTTTAGGCTTATTTTTGGGTTGTTTTTTTTTGGCTAATTTTTTCCTGGATATTTCCTTTTTTTGTACGATTTGGGAAAAAAAAATTTGCGTTGGGACGGGTTAAATTTTTCTCGAATATTTTCTTTTTTTGGGACGGTTCGATATCTTTTTTTTTTGGGCCGATGAATGTAAAAAAGTTGTGAACAATAAAAATTTGATGTGTTTTTTTTTGTTAATTTTTTTACGGGATTTTTTGTGTAAGAAAATCGTAAATAGTTAAAAGTTGAGGGACCGTTTTGTATTTTTTTTTACTTTGGACCAGATTTTGGGCCACATTTTATGCGAATTTTAGGCTAGTTTTGTAGCCATTGTGTAATATTAGTAACAATTTTTTTTATATGGCTTTTATGTGTTGGGCCTCATGTTTAACAGTGTTTTTTTTTGCTATATTTTTTTTAATATAACGGGTTGGACGTTGGTGGATATATCGATTATTTAAGTTTAATTGTTTTTTGGAACGGCGAATATTATTGCAAAAACGGGACAAACAAGAAGCTTAGAATTTACAAACGGAAATAGTGTGGGGAAGTTTAACAATTTTTTTTTTTTTTTTTTTTTTTGTAACCAATCGTTCCAACCGAACAAATTGTTACCCCTATAACGACACCAAAGTATGTTATACATTGTACTCGTCAAAAAAAATAAACCTTCTTTGGAAGTGGTTTTTTGAAGATCTTGTTGTTTCGGAACCACCAATGGAGCCACCAAGAGATATAAAAAAAGCTTACAAAATTGCTTGTTCTTCCTTAGGCAATCGCAGGAATCTATCCACTCATGCAATTCGTCATAGAGTAACAATCCTGTCAAAAGGGCACATTCCACCAGCAATCATAAGTTTAGATACATCGTCGGAGCATTCAACTCGAGAAAAATAAATGACCGAGGTTCCACGCCACTTCATGATAACACATTTTTTATGATCGAATTAGAGGAATTCCCGACAGGGATAAATATTTAAACCTTGTAGGAAGCGAGGAGCTTGTATAACTTTCAAGGCGTGCACCGTTAAACTTGATAGGAACATAGTTGTTCCATCTTGTAATATAAATCCGAGATTGGGTAACAGTCTTGCATCAATTAGTTTCCTTAATTGACGCCAAGGAAAAGTCCCTGACTTCTCCAATTCAAAGTCACCTAGCTTTAGATGAATCTAAAGTAACCAGCTTAACAAGATTATCGATTTTCTCAAATTGCTCTTGTTCGATACCACCTCTCGGTTGTCTTCTAAATGATTGAGATAAATCGACCTGCCTTAGTTTCGCTGCGACAGTGACATTTTTACACGACTTAGAGTCGTAAACACAGAGGGTATCTATCTTTAAGCACACCGTCTTCGCACCAGTTATCATACCAGAACTTAGAAGACTCTCCGTCCCCCAATTTGATGTGCATATATTGCATTACATTAATTCCATGCTTAGACAACGATTCCATTTCTCTAATGATACTCGTCCAGCAAGATTTATAACCCTTCCTCAAAGTTGTCCCGATTAGACCATTGCTGCCGTGAATAGCCTTGATCGTACGGGCCCAGAGAGAATTACCTTGTGAAAAAAATCGCCAGATCCACTTAACGAGTAAACCCCTGTTAATCGCATATAAACTTGAAACGCCAAGCCCACCGGTTTCTTTAGACTTAAGAACATGTTTCCAGTTAACCCAACTGGCTTTATTGCCATTTTGCTCATGACCATTGAAGAATTTTCTGCGGATTCCCTCAAGATCACGTAGAACACACATTGGGACTTTGAAAATGGAAAAATTAAATAAAGGAAGAGATCCAAGTACCGATTTAGCGAGTGTCAACCTGCCACCAATGGACAGCATTTGCATCTTCCATTTCGAAAGACGTTTCTTGACCCGATCGACGATATCACTCCACGCCTGTTGACGAGTCATACATCCTCCCACGATAGACCCAAGATAAGAAAAAGGCACATTAAGAGTAAGACATCCTAGCTGTTTGGCAGCGCATCTAACCAACTTCTCATCAACATGAACACCCATAATTTTACTTTTACACATGTTAATACGAAGCCCCGAGACTTTATGAAAGCATTCAAGAACATGAACGAGCGTAGAAATATTCCTATCACACCACTGGCCAACGAAAACAGCGTCATCTGCGTAAAACATATGCGATATATTCACGAGACCTTCACCAATATTAATACCTTGAAACAATCCTGCATCAACAACACGTTGAAATGAAAGGTGAAGACTTTCCATTACCAAAATGAATAGGAAGGGGGATAACGGGTCCCCTTGTTTAAGACCTTTTCCAAATTCAAACTCCTTGGTTGGACTACCGTTCACAAGAATGGATCCTTTAGAAGATTGAAGACAGCACTGAATCCACTTACACCACTTATCACCAAACCCGAATTTTCTAAGAATCTCATCCAAAAAATCCCACCTCACCGAGTCATATGCTTTTTCAAAGTCCACCTTAAAAATGAGTGCATGCTTTTTTTTCAACTTACACCATTGAATAACTTCATTGAGGATAAACGGGCCATCGAGAATTTGTCTATCCGCAATGAAAGCGGATTGAACCTCATTAACTATACCCTTTATGACACAAACCAGCCTATTCGCCATAATCTTAGCAATGATTTTATATAAACACCCGATCAAGCTAATTGGTCTAAAATCTTTCACTAATTTAGAGTTAAGATTTTTAGGAATAAGCGTAATAAACGAAGAGTTACACCCTTTAGGAATATCACAATGAGTGAAGAAGTACCTGACCGCGTTTGTAACATCTACCATGATTAAATCCCAGTATCTTCGAAAAAAACCGAAAGTAAATCCGTCCGGTCCCGGTGCTTTATCCGTCCCACAATCCCAAACTGCCTTTTTAATTTCATCATTGGTAACGTCACCTTCAATTTTCTGCCTATCCGCTCCTGACAAAACGTTAGGAAAATCCATCACGATAGTAGCATCTTTTGTACCAGGATGTTGAAATCTTGAACTAAAATGCTCAAAAAATTCGTTCTTAACTTCATGAGGATTATCAACCCAAATTCCATCGACCAATACACCACGAACGTTCAAGAGACTACGTTTCTTGTTGAGCATCCCGTGAAAAAACTTTGAATTTTCGTCGCCCTCTACGGCCCATCTGATTTTAGACTTTTGGGATACCTCCAATATTTGATTATTACTAATAACATTTAACTTATTAATAATATCTACACGGTTACAAGAAATTTCATCCTTTCCTTCCCCTCTATCAACAGCAGCATCAAGATTTTCAAGATCTTTAATGAGTTTGAATTGCATCAGATTGTCAGCTAATCTGCGTGTAACGTTCCATTCACGAATCCGCGGGTATTTTTTTTATCTGAATAAATCGAAACTTTTGTAATATTTTTTTTCCCTCTTACTTTGTGCATACAAATATAAAAAAAAAAAAAAAACCACTGTTCGGGCTGGCCCGTTACTGTAGCTAAGGGCCCACAGTCAAAACGACTGCGTTTTTGTCACAAAATGTGTATATTTATAATGTCTTATAACTAGGCATCTTTTACAAAAACAGACATATATGTAACTTGGAGAAATGTCATTTCTTGGCATCATCACACATCACGACTCCGAACATAGGAGATGTGGCTACAACCATGAGAGATGTAAACAACAATGTTTCTATACCAATAAAAAGCATATTGTTATTGCTAGCCCAAACATATGCTAACGTAAGACTCTAAAGGTTGTTCCCATGCTTTGAATAATGCATCCTCAAACTCATATTTTTTCACATCTTTAACCTTTAACTTACTTTGTAATCTCTATATTCAAACGTCGTGAGAATTTATAAACCACCGATTATGTGTCACACCTACTCCCATCACAACCATAGATTATGTGTCTTAGCGACATATTGGAACTATAAGTTAATTTGCGCCTTCATTTAGTAATAAAAGATAGAAAAGTTTTAGCATGGGTCATCCAACTACTGTGAACTCATTCCTTGAATCTTTTTTTTACATGGGTCTTGTTTTGAAAATATAATTTGAGATGATCAAATCATTTAATATCATTTACCATATGGTTTCGTTGAAAATATTTACAATAACAAAAATGTTGGTAAATCCATCTTGACTCGTATCCCAAATCGAAAATGCCTTCTATCTCATCCTCGTGGATCTTAAACATCAATGTTTAAATCTCTTGCACGTAAGATTTTTTCTTTCTTCAAGTAATCAGTTCATGTATCTTTGTTATCCCATAAAATTTAAGTTGATGTTGATAAAAATGAAATCCAAATGACACTAGAATGACTTAGTGTCCATAATTATTTTGTAAGACACATGATGTAATTAGTCAGCAAGTAACGTATTCTAGTATTTATACGTTACTATAGCACCAAGACGGGAACATGGTTACAATGTAGCATTTCATCAAAAAGTCGAAGCTCCTCGATGTCATTCTTTTTCAACCATGGTGAGTTCAATTCCCGTTCAAGCTCGAGACCCACTAAGTGAGAAACTACTAAATACGTTTGATGAACATAGGCTTGGAACATACAGGAACAACACATGAATTGAACATGGAAGAGTTTCGATGAACTATTTACTTATATCAGTAAACTTAAGTTTTACTTTGTTACCAATGACTTATAGATGATTAAAAACAAGCAAAACACCATATGAAATAGAATTAACGCAAGTATTAGGCATAACATATATTTTTTGGGTAAAAGGTTTTGATACCCGGTGAATAGAATTAATGAATAAATGACAGTTACATGAGAGAGTGGTGATGAGCCACTCAATCCGTATTGCATCAAGCAAAAATCACGTGGTCCAAACATGCTCGAACCACAACAACCAACTAAATAATAAAGGGATCAAGATCCTCTCAAGTTATGGTCAAACATGATTCATCATGTTAGTCTTATTGTGAGAGTTAATGAATAAGTGGGCCCATGTTTTTTACTAAAAGAAAATGTTTTATGTACTTATCTTATTTGTGATTGGTGAACATGATCTATCATGTTTGACTATAACTTGAGAGGATCTTGATCCTTAGAAAAGTCACAAAAAAGCACATGGAATATAAAATTATATAACACTAAGACACAAGGTGCAAAAACCCTCTGAATGCACGTTCTGAGCACAGTAATTCGCCATGTAGCCAACGTCTTCAACACCATGCTTTGTTCTCTTGAATTTAAATGTATAATCTTCATACGAAACCATCTCCATGAACACGTACACATATATAGTGCTTCTTTTCTTGAAGCTTTAGAACAAATGACGGTTACTTCGTTCTTGCCAAAATGAAGTAGGTTGAAGCAGCAAATACCATTGACTAACCACACTCACAAAGTGATCTTTTAGACTCCATAGGAATTAGCCAATTTAATATATCTTCCAAACACGATGGGCCACATGTGCAAATCAGCCTTGCGAATGACCAGGTCCAACTTTCAACGAGAAGGGACACTCAAAAAAAAGTGTTGGACAATTAACAACACAAACCCGAAGTTTGATCGCGAACGCTAGAATCTCGAGTGTCTTTATCGAGCACAAGTTAGCCGTACACGAGAGACTACAAAAACCAAAAAAAAAAATACAAATATAGCACACGTTATACCCTCGTACCAAACCTTTATTAAATCCCTAATAAAGCTATTACAACGAGGAAGAAGAATGAATAACTAGCATCCCCCTCATCCCTATTTATAGAGATGAGGGGTAGAAAACTTTCCTAAATCAAATAGGAAACATCCTAGTTATAATCTATTCCTAATCTAAATTACAATGTACACTTAACCCCCTAACCTATGTTAAGTTTACTCCTAATATCCTACAATTTCCACCTTAGGAGTAACACTTAAACTACTAAACCGATACTCAGCATCTTTTCCTCGTGCTAGAACCTCGAATCGAGGACCACCTTGTCGATGTACTTCAGTAATTTTCCTAGATTAGCTTTCATAGACTCCTTCACTTTCTTCTTTCCAGCAACATTACCCTCTGCACCCTCTTGCTCAGGTACTCCGGTTACCGTAATGTTTGCCCCCACCTTTATACCAAGGTGTACCTTTTCCTGCTCCTTTACCAAGCAGTCCGTGTTTGTCTTCTCTTCAGGTTGCTTGTCCTCCAACCGTCTTTGAGCCACTGCAGTATCATCGTTACTAACCTGAAAAACCTCAGCTTCACGATCCCTGCAGTTCCACCTCAAACCAAACACGTTTTTCATCTTGTACTCCATGGAATCCTGTTTCAACACCAGGACCAAGTTGTTTGAACCCAACTTGTTTGTGACCAAGTTGTTTGAACCCAACTTGTTTTGAACCTCCATGCTTTTGTACAATATTCTCATCGAGCTTTTCGATGTTTAACCTAGTATTCATACTAGCCATTCTTCTTTAACCTTGCTACAAACCTTGTCAAGTTGCTTTTTAACCAACTTTACCGACAAGTCTCACAAGCCGTGTGTTAACCCCGCTTTCTTGTAAACATTGATCTACTAACCTTTAGAATACCCTAAAGCTTCGATCTTTCCACCTCATGTCTACAACCTTGATATACCTTGTACTCCAAGTAATCACTTTTCTTGAATCTTGAGACAAAGCTAAACCTTACTTGTTTCCCAAGAACCACCAAGACTTAGAATACCAAGAAACCCGCGGACACCTTTAAACTTCAATAATTCAAGATTCTAGATAATTAACTAAACCTTGAAGCCTTTTTATCCTTCAAACTTAATCACCTCTAGAACCTTAAAAACAACACCTTGAAGCTTAAAGATTCAACCTTGTACAAACCCCTTTGAAGCTTGAACCTTGTCGAATTTAAACCTTTGCAATACCAACCTTGATAAACCCCAAGACTCTTGCAAAACTCGACAATCTTAAGCCTTCAAATCCTTGATAGGATTGTACACCTTTGAGTCGACCTAGCTTCAAGAAACCAACGTAACCTTGGCTCTTGATACCACTTATTAAAAAAATTAGTCCAACAAACCTTGAAAGCTAGCGCGGAATATAGACTCAAAGAAACACACGAGTGACCCCAAACGTTACATTGTATTAATTAACGAATAAGCAAAGAAGAATGTATAACTAGCATCCCCCTCATCCCTATTTATAGAGATGAGGGGGTAGAAAATTTTCCTAAATCAAATAGGAAACATCCTAGTTATAATCTATTCATAATATAAATTACAATGTACACTTAACCTCCTAACCTATGTTAAGTGTACTCCTAATATCCTACACAAGTGTTCGTGAGATTCCTGCACACGTTTACACAAATTAAAGGGCACTGAAGCATGTTTAAGTCGACATTTTTGCCGACATCCCATTGCCTCAATTTATCTTACGTTTTGAGTTTACGAATCATAACAAGCCACAAATGGAATGCATGTCTAGGAATGCAAAAGGAGTACCAAACAACACGGAACCATTCAACCTCTTGACCTCTTGGACGTATGGACTCCCAAACCGCACTTACAGTAAACTTTCTTTCAATGCCAACACTTGTTCTCCATAGAATTTCATCCTTCCTATCTGGTATAAGATGTGGAATAGTAAGTTGGTTTAATACGGGGTACAAATCAAACCATGCCTCAGGAATATTCCAAGATGCATTGCTCACCATATCAGACACATTTTCACGAAGGCTATAGCCTTCTCTAGTAATATTTTGAACCGTAAAGTAGCTACGCAAAGGACATTCTTGAGACCAGTTATCGAACCAAAATGATGTCTTGTGACCATTACCTATTTGATTCCAAAAGTAGGGGCGAACAAGCTCTCGTATTTGAGGTATTTTTCGCTAACCCCAACTCACATTCGACATAAAGGGCACATCCCAAAAGCTAAGACCCTTTTGTTAGCAGACGTGTTTGTATGGCCCAAAGGCCTGACTTGTATTTATATCTTGTGCTCATGATTAGGCCCAATGTGTAGTATATATATACATTGTATTATACTCATTATACTCATTCAATAAACACGGTTTACATGGTATTAGGCCATTATCCAAGCCGATCTAAACCCTAAAATACAAAAAAAAACCTAATCCCTCCACAGCGACTTAACAGCCACCTTTACACCTTCATCACATCGATTTAACAGTCGATTATCAATCCATAATGACAAACAGTGAACACCCATCTCCACCTCCTACCCTCACATTGGTTGAAAAACTTTATGCAGTTCATAACATCAACAGTCTCATTTCTAAGAAGCTGGATCTCGCTGAATCAAACTACTCCACATGGAGTTATTTTTTCAAAGGCAATTGTAGCAACTTCGATGTCCTAAAGCACATCGAAGAACCTGTCACCGAGGCCTCGACGTCGACTCCACCAACGGACGAATGGATCACGGCTGATTCCATCGTTAAATCTTGGATCTTTCTCACCCTCTCTTCAACCTTTCGAAAGAGGTTGATTAAAGCAAATCCTAAAACGGATAAAGCCGTTTGGGATGCCATTGAAACCATTTTCCAAGACAACAAACGCACCCGCACCATCTCCTTAAAAGGAGCATTACGGGTCATTCAAATGGGAGACCAAACTACTGATGAATACTTTTCAAAGATCGAGGCTATCCTCACCCTTCTTACTGATTGAGGTTTGGATATGTCTGATGACGATGTAGTTACATACGCCATCAACGGCTTAAGTGACAAATATGGGAGTCTCGCTCAAATCATAGCACACAAGGATCCTTTCCCTGACTTGGCTACTGTTTGATCGATGGTGGCAACGGAGGAGTTGAGGCTTCATTTTTGGTCTTCTGTACTCCCTACTGGCACTACTTCAAGTGCTCCTCAAGTGCTATTGGCTGAAGCATCAAGTCATAATCAAACGGGATGGAACAATCGTAAATGGGACAACCGTACCACAACACGTGAGGTGTGTCGTAATTTTGGAAGTGGCTTTTTTCGTTGGGGCGATGCTTGTCGTTTCCTTCATGACTCCTCTCGTTCCTCAGGTACTCCTCGCAACAGTAACAATTCTATAACTCATCGCACCACTCAGGGGACTTTACCCATGCATGTTGGATCTCAATCTGGTGGGTTGAATGTATCACAACAACAGCAGCTTCTACAACTCTTACAAGCCCAACAAACCATGTTGGCCCAATTTGGTTTCAATGGCTTATCAGGCCAATCTCGGCCCACAGCTCCACCAGGCTTCCAGTCTGGTCAACAGCCGGCCCAACAAGCCTTCAGCCCACAACAGCAGGCTCTTCTCTCGGGTACTGTACAAGGTTCGACTCCAGCAAATGGTCAAGCAACGCTTTTGCCTCAAGCGTTTAATACCATGACTCTTCGGGATCCAACAGATGCAAATTGGAACATGGATACTGGTGCGTCGTCTCATCTTAACTCTAATGCCACTAATTTAAGTACTCTTTTTAATTCTTGCATGTATCCATCTGTTCTTGTTGGTGACGGGAAATCCATTCCAGTCACCAACACGGGCCATAGCACTTTACCTACTCCTTACAGACCTCTTCACCTAAATAATGTACTCATAACACCCAACATTGTTAAAAACTTAATTTCGGTCAGACAGTTCGTTAGAGATAATAAATGTACCATTGAATTTGATGAGTTTGGTTTTTCTGTTAAGGATTACTGGACCCGTCAAATTCTACTCCGATGTGACAGCACGGGTGATCTCTATCCGGTCACATCTCTGTCATATCCTCAAGCTTTTTTGGTCGGTCAGCAGACGTGGCACCAACGACTGGGTCATCCTGGAAGTGAAGTGTTACGTCATTTAGTTTCTAATAATCTGATTTCTTGTAATAAGACTAAGTCCACTGTGCTTTGTCATGCTTGTCAGCTTGGCAAGCACGTGCGACTTCCTTTTTCGCTTTCTGAAACAGTTGTTAAGTCTCCTTTTGACATTATTCACTCAGATTTGTGGACTTCTCCACTTTCGAGTGTTTCAGGCATTAAATACTATGTTTTATTTTTAGATCATTTTTCGCATTACTTGTGGGTGTATCCTCTTCGTAATAAGTCTGATGCATTGTCTAAATTCATTCATTTCCGTGCTTTTGTTAAAAATCAGTTTCAGTGTGATATTAAATCCTTGCAATGTGATCATGGAGGTGAGTTTGACAACAATGCCTTACACCAATTATTTGCCACCAATGGTATTACCATTCGTTTCTCTTGTCCCAAAACATCTCAACAAAATGGCAAGTCGGAACGCATGATACGTACAATTAACAACCTCATCCGTACCTTATTATTTCAAGCACACTTACCCCCTACCTTTTGGGTTGAAGCCCTTCACATGGCCGCACATCTCTTAAACATTCTTCCATCCACTGCGATTAACAATGAGATACCACATACCCGTCTTTATAAGACAACACCTAATTATGCCGATCTTCGTGTATTCGGTTGTCTTTGCTACCCACATGTTCACACCAATCACAAACTCGAACCCCGTGCTACTCCCTCGATTTTTCTTGGCTACCCCACCAATCACCGTGGGTATCGGTGTCTTGACTTAAATACGGATAAAATCATTCTATCTCGTCACGTGACTTTTGATGAGACGGTTTTTCCGTATGGGTCTATGACTCCCGATGCCTCACCACCATACAATTTCCTTGACACCGATCCTAATTTAATACAAAAACATATGCTCCATAATATGCCCACTGTTGGGTCTTCCCCAGTTGCCGCAACTCGACAACCCACATCTCCCTCACCACAGCCCACTTCCACTTCCGCCCACTCCACTGGCCCGCCAACCAATCAGCCCACTAATCACTCCACTTTGCAGCCCACTCCTTCCGCCCCTACTAACCCAACACCCACGACTAATCTTCCACCCACAAACAGTATACCACCCACTCCTCCCCCGGTTCCCTCACCCGCTACCACTCAACCCAACCGCAATCCCGCTTCGACTCACTCCATGGTCACTCGTTACCGTGTTGGTACTAATCGTCCTACTCAACGATATACTTTATCTGTGTCAACTATTTCCCCTATTCCAAAGTCCTACAACCATGCTTTTCAAGACCCGCATTGGTATCGTGCTATGCTTGATGAATATAATGCTTTAATTAAAAATAATACTTGGATTCTTGTGCCACGACCATCAGACGCGAACATTATTCGTTCCTTATGGCTTTTTCGGTATAAATATAATGCTGATGACACTCTTAATCGTTACAAGGCTCGCCTTGTTGCGAATGGCAGCACTCAGCTTACAGGTATTGATGTTGATGAGACTTTTAGCCCGGTTGTTAAACCGGACACTATTCGTACGGTACTTAGCCTAGCTCTTTCTCGACATTGACCTGTTCATCAGCTTGATGTCAAGAATTCTTTTTTACATGGTTCATTATCCGAGACTGTTTACATGCAGCAGCCTCCTGGGTTTCGGGATTCACAACATCCTGATCATGTTTGTCTTTTACAGCGATCTCTATATTGGCTTAAGCAAGCCCCTCGAGCATTATTGATACGTACGAATTATTTTCTAATTCCACTCGACACCTTTCTTTCCTACTAAGTTTTTACTTTTATACTATAATTCACCTAAGTTACCACTAGTACAAAATATTAATATACAATTTATCAAGTAAGGAGTACTATTTAAAAATATCAGTGGAATCAAAGTTAAAGCTAGTAGCATCTGAAATGTATTTTTCATTAAAAGTTCTCCAACTTAAGTATATACCTTTTCTAAATTACACATTAATATGAACCATGTATTACTATTAAAACATAAATTGTTTTAAGTATATTATTATTGAGGGAGTTTATATTAGAAACCCTTCATTTCTTGGATATTGGGAGACCAATCTCACTCATCCATCCAAAAAGATCTAAGGGCTGAGATTAAAATCCACTTATTAACCAAAATGAAAAAGAAAAATAATAAAAAAAGCGGAGGGGTATGTTAGTCATTTAACCCTCACAACCACTCACACCTCCAATCACTCATCCATCCAAAAAGATCTAAGGGCTGAGATTAAAATTCACTTATTAACCAAAATGAAAAAGAAAAATAATAAAAAAAGCGGAGGGGTATGTTAGTCATTTAACCCTCACAACCACTCACACCTCCAATCTCCCTCTCTCTCTCTCTCTCTCTCTATCTCTCTCCCTCTCTCTCTCTCTCTCCCCCCCTCTCTCTCT
>BQNB010075689.1:10790-31387 GCA_026074375.1 Tanacetum coccineum | reverse complement strand
TTCAGAAGCTCTTGAACTTGTTGAAAATCTTGGAAATATTAATGATTTTTCCGGGAAAGCAAGAGTGTTTTTGGTGCTACCGGTTGCTCTATTGGATTCATGCTTCATTCTTTGGATCTTTTCGTCATTATCTAAAACTTTAGAAAAGCTTCAGGTAATTTCAATATCTATTATTTTTTTATTACAATATTAGTATCCCAATTTCTCCAATTCCTCCAATTCCTTTCCTGATAGTATGTCACATTTGTGGTGACGGTTATGTGGTTCCACAGATTATTAGAGAGTATATTTTAGACAATCTAGCAAATTCACGAAGTATTCTGACTATTACTCATAATTTTTGTATGCTTGCTAATCTCATGCCATATATTGGTAAATCTCTAAGTGGTTTCCTTTGGTAATTATTCCCGTTGCTAAAGTTTGCTTCACTTTTTACTCATGCATCACAGCACGTAATATGTGATGAAGTTGACATATATATTATTTACCTGTGTTAACTCAGGCACGGAGAAGCATGGGCAAACTTGAACTATACAGAAAGTTTACTAATGCTTTAGCTGTATCAGTGTTGGTTTCTGTTGCTTGGATTGGGTACGAGGTAATTTAGTTTTCTTCAGTCACCCAATGACAGATTGACAGGTTAAAATGTTTCATTATTTAGCTACAAGAGGAATGCATCAAATGGGTCAAACAGGTTGAAAGCCTCCCACAGTTGTATTTTTTAAAGTTACATTTTTAATTTAATAATTTCTCCTTTTCCAAATAACATCACATTAACGAATTATAAAACACGTACAAAAATGTGTTTGTGGGGCACTTCAACCTGACCCGGACAGTTATGCCCGAAAATGATTCATTTTAAGCCGAACCTAATTTGACCCGTTTCCCAACCCGCCCAAACCTTTAACATGTTATACAGCATTGATTTCCACTTGTACATTGCCTTTCGGCACTTAACCGTATAGCAAATTAATGCAAGCTACTTTATTAATTCTCTTACGATCCACGTTACATTTCTATGCGTACTAACATGTCTAGTTGTTGACAATTCACAATTGTCAATACACGAAGCAGTTATATTTTCTTTAACTGGTATTCTTTCTTTTGCATCCATTTTGTCTTCTGAACTGGAGATTATTATTTTTATTCAGTTATACTTCAATGCAAGTGATCCCTTGAGTGAATTATGGAGGCGAGCTTGGATCATCCAAGCTTTCTGGGCTGTGTTGGCATATATACTTTTGGTTGTCATATGCGTTCTTTGGTCTCCTTCCCATAATCCTACTAGGTACGTACTATCTGAACCAATTTCATACTATATTCAATTCAAATTTGATGTTTATATATACTTCAAAAGTAGTTTAAAACTATGATTTGCCTGTTATAACCGGAATAATATTTTCAGATATTCATACTCGGAGGTTGAAGACATAGAAGAAGAAAGTATCTCTTTGACCACCAGTGGAGTCAAAGTGTCGGGAGATTTGATGGAGAGGAAATCGGCAATTATAACAGATCATGTGTTTGAGGTTATTGAGGAGGACAAAAGAGAATGATGCTCACACAAGTCTTCTGCTGGTACTACTCCTTCCTACCATGACTTCACACAGTTACTAATCAGTTTATTCTTGGGTGTTTGGATATGGGTTTTCTAACTGATAATCTTACTTTAAGTTTCAATACTAAGTTCTGGTGTTTAGAAATCTGCTGATCTGAGGGTCAAATATTGAACCGTGACTAATCAGTTTCGTACCAGCAGCAATAAATGGCTATATATAGGGTAATATGAGATTGCTTACAATTATTTTAACGCATTTGTCAGACTCTAACTCTAAACACTATCTCCCACACTCCGTGTTATTACAGTTGATTATGTGATTGGTAACTGAAATTGCATCATTAGTCTCAAAGAGCACATCTAATAACCGTCTTAATGTGCTTGTAACATAATGTGCTTATAACCATATTGTCTGATCGGTAATATGCAGAAAATTCAATCAAATGTTCAAACGACACAAGCATTCTTTTGCATCTGAGAATTCCTTAACATCATTGCTGCAAGAAGTAATCTTTTTTTACAGCAGTTGGAGCTGACATACTATTACTGTGACCTGATTGATTTCGTGAAGTCAACAAACTCAACTGATCAAGGCGAAGTTAGAGTAACGCTTAACCATTTTATTTTATCTGTTAGCTTCCAGCTTCATTTTATCTTCTCCCTTATGATGGAAGAAATATTTCGTAAATCATCTGAAATCTTTGTGTGAGGAGGATCATACTTTTATGTAATAGGTCACATTTAACTAATGTTGATTAATTACTTAACATGCATGTGAATGTCGTATTTATATGGTAGTAAGAAAGTGTTATGTTCATCAAACTCGTGATCATTATTCAAGAGACTCAGTTAATACTAACATTATTGCTCATTTGATAATAGTGAAGTCTGCATAAAATAGCATCATGCTTTCTGGATTCTCATTTAAAAAGATTATTTTTAATTCTTGTGCTTCTAATAATTAGAGCATGCGATAAAAGATACTATTACTACTGTCAAGTAAAAAGTACATGTATCGAGAGTAAACATTTAGGGGCCGTGTTGATGGGTTTGAAATAGGATTAGGATTTGGAGTAAATATGAAACAAATGTAACCATAATAGAGTTAATTGCATAAATCGTCCATGTGGTTTGTCGGGTTTAACGAAAATTGTCCTTACAAAGAAAATCTAACGGATCTTCTACCCGTATCGGGTTTGGTCCCATGATCAATTTTTCTGTTAAATATGTTATATGCAAGTCACGTGCGACGGTATTTTCGTCTTTACATATTTTTTTATTAAAAAGAAAAATTTCTTATTCTCACACAAAACACAACCCGGACATCACTCATGTCTTCTCTCTCTCTCTTAAGAGCATCTCCAACCTATTGAATATTTTAAGGTGCAATATATTGCCACATCATTGAACTATTGCATAAAAAGTTTTCACTGTCCATTGAACTTGATAACAGTTTAATGTTATCTCACACTTCATTTATACCGACTAGTGAGGTGGCATTTCTACAATGCATTGCACGTATAAAAGAGAGTCATTATACTTTGCCGGTTAGACCCATTGTGGGTGCCCTAAATGTAGCAAACAAAAAATCCCACTCTGTCGTAATAGTCTTTTCAATTCCCGCTATGATCACACCATACCAAACATTATGTAAGTGTCCATCTAACATTGTGCGCAACAAATAACAATGATCAGATTTATCTTTGCCACTTTAGCTCATTTAAATACAAATTACCTCACGATACACTAAGACAATAACAAAAGTTCTCATCCGTCAAGTTAGTGACCTATAAGCAACACGCATGAAAGTAGTGTCATGTAGGCAATCATGCGTGAAGGTGGTGCACTATTATGCCTATTCTAAGTATAACATATCGTTAAGCCGAGTGCAATATTTGCATTCTCGTTAAACTTTAAATTTTAAAAGGGATATTCTACACATGAATGATGAATGAGTGAAACTATGTTTTAAAATTATACTCTTAATTTTCATTTTATGGTGTCTCAAAATAATTATCTCTTTGGTATATTTGGTAGCAAGCGTTTTAAAGCAACTAGCAGTTAGCATTTTACACAAAATGCTTGTTTCGAAACAAGCAACTAGCGTTTCTATTTTTTTCTAAACGTTCCAAATCAAAACGCTACTTCTAGTAGCATTTACGAGGTTCCACCTATTAAGGGTATGTTTGACGAAACGTAGTAGAAGCAGTAAATAGTAGCAGTTAGCAGTAGTTGTTTGAAAAATATATGTGTAAATGACGTAAAAAGACATATACATATTAAAATAAAATCTCTTTAAATAAATAAAGGCGGTATATATGTAATTTGAGAGACAAAACGCTAGTGGCTAAATCTAAATGCTTTTTGATGAAGCATTTTGAATGAGAACAGTTACACAAAATTATTTCTAAATCGCTAGTCGTTTGTCGCTAATTGCTCCGAAAACGCTCACAAATGCTTGCTATCAAGGTTTTCAAGATCGGGATCCTACCCAGGATCGTTTTTATCTTTGCAAGATCGAGATCATAAGTTCGGAGCAGGATCATAAAATCCTATTATAAGGTCATTTTCTTAATAGTCTTTGTAATATTATACAAATTTACAAATGATTATATATCACAAACACAAAATTATATGAATGTTTCATAAGAATGTTGTCGTAAATTATAATTATGAAATGTTTAAAAAGATTAACTTGTTGTTTTTTAATATCTATGAAACACAACCAATAAATTCGTAGTTTTATAGTTCGTGGTTCGAAAAAAAGTAAGATCGGATCGGAGTAGATCTTAAGATCCTATGGTCAAGATCGAGATCCTATAAGATCATGAGCATGCAAAGATCCTACGTATATCCGGATCGTTTTTGCTTTGCAGTACGTAAAATCGTAAGATCCTAAAATCAGGATCGAAATCTTAACGACCATTCTTGCTACCCAACATAGTCTCAAGTAATTAAAATAAAATTTAATGAGATAATTAAATTTACTAAAAAGTGTAATAATGATCCTAATTTTTTTTAAGTTATTCTTTTTCTAGAGTCAATAATTTTGGGATAATGGAGTAACACAATTAAACGTTGAAACGCGGCAACATTACCATAAACCCAAAAAGTTTCCAAAATTTTGAATTCAAAATTCCCAAACATTTCATTAGTTTCTTTACTTTCAATAATTACAACAAATAAAGAATCTTTCACACTCTCACACACACACACACACACACAGTGATGCGTATGAATATATACACGTGATTCCCCCAAATCCCCTCTTTTTCTCAGCGCCCATTTATCAAAATTCAAATCAACATATCTTCCTCCTTAAACCCTAACCCTAATTTTCACCATTTCATCTTTTTCTTCATTTTTATATAAATTTGAGCTTTGTGTAGTGTGATGGATGGTGATGGGTCAAGATCTGGATTCAAGGTTTGTTGAATTTGGGTTTTGATTGTGTTTTTTTTAACTGTGTTTGTTTGAATTGAATTTGATTGGTTTTTTGTTGTGCAGAAGATCAAGTGTGGAGAATTTGGGGAAAAAGGTTGCGAATTAGAGTCGGGTTTCCGGAGTAATGGTAATTGCTAATTTGGGTTGCTTTTTTCTTGATGTTTATTGGTTAAAGTTGTTAGCTTTATGCCTTTATGTAAATTTGGGCTTGTGTTGCGGATGATTGCGAAAATGTGATGAATGAGTGAAAGTAAAGAGTTGCGTGATTGCGTGTGAGTGGAGTTATGTGTTATGCCGGCTATGGTTCGAGTAATGGATCTGGTTTTTGGTTTAATGGTATTTGCTTATTTAGGTTACTTATTTTTTATGCAAATTTGTAGGATTTTGGTGCAACTGTTTGAATTCTTGTGAAAATTTGATAAAACAGTAGAAGGATAAATCACGTAATTGAGTATGAATGTGTTATGTTATGCCAAATATCAATCAAGTAATGAATTAGACATGCAATAAGTATGGTTTAATATGACAGTGGCAACATTTTGATGATGGTATTTGAGATATAAAGCATGCTTTTCCAAAAAAGCTATAAAAAGATACTACTTACTAGAATAATGGTTATTTGATATTTCGGCATGTTTTCTCTCGCATCTGCATTTTCATAATTTGTGCATGATGTTTCATTTCTTGATTCTAATAGATTATAAAGTTCTAAACTTTATGTAATATTTGGGGGTTTTGTTGCTAATTCTTGCGAAAATTCGATGAGAAAGTAGAAAAATGAATTGTGTAATTATGTATGAATTTGCTTATCCGGGTTATTGTTCGAGTAATGAGTTTGATCTGATATGAGTATAGATTAAAGTTACAATGACAAGACATTTTGGGTATGCTTTTTTGGGCATTTACATTTGCACAATTTTCGCAAATTATTGGTATTTGTAAAAAATGTAGAATATGAGATATATCGGCATGACAGAAAAAGCAAAACAATGGTTGGGAAAGTTACCGAGCTGAAATTTAATTTTGGAACCATGAATGACATTGATTATTGAACTTGAAACTAGTAAATATTGGAAGCTACCGAGCTGAAATCTAATTTCTTTTGAATAGGTGAATTGACAAAGAATGTTTCTACGACACTTGACCTCAATGCCAATTCCAATCATTTACCCGCAAATGATGCACCATCATGTATTCAAGACACCAAAAATTGTGGGAAACCAAAAAGTTCTGGTCTTGATCTCAACAAAGATGTTTCAGTTACATTTAATAATGAACCTCTACATCACTACAAAAACTATCAGCGAGATGCTTTATCTGAGTGCGGAAGTACTTGTGGGTCCATGGCAGAGAAAGACCCGATGGCAATATGGAAACAAATGAAACAAAACGGTTTTTTGTCATCTTCTCATGGAGGGGTGGTGGTGCCATCGATGCCAAAGCCTCGTGCAAGGAAAAAAGGAAATGAATTAGTGGTCAAGAAAAAGATGGAGATTGCCAAGAGAGAACAAGTTGACAGATTTGCAAAAGTTGCTGCTCCTAGTGGACTTCTGAATGATTTGAATCCCGGGATTATAAACCATGTAAGAAACAGAAAACAGGTTCATGCTATTATTGAGAATCTTGTGAGATCGTCAAGAAACAAGAACAGAAACAGTGAACACACGCAGGATGACGGGATTCTGAATCATTCGTCTGGGAGTCAACCAACAAGTTTTTGTTGGTCAGCAGATAATGGTTCAGGGCTGACTGACAGAGAAGCGCATTTTAGAAGTAAACCTAGTTATCATGGTTCTTTACCCATTAAACAACGTGAGGATGATGCACTTGCGCTTAAACTTTCATCTGCTTCGATCATGCGATCAGAGAACATGAGCTCATTGACAAATGAGGAGTCGGCCAACATCTCCACTGTCGATTCACTTTCTGTTAAAGGTCAGTTGCTTAGTATTTCTTGAATGATAATCAAATGCTTATTTGGAAATTTTAACCTGTTTACTTATAACTGAGTTGATTAGGATGTGTTTTATATCAAAGGGTTAGATCAACAAATTTAGGGAAAGGTGAATGGGTCGAATGGGTTAACTGGGGTGAAAGTCATAGTCTATTTCAATACATAGAATTAAAATCCCAAATCATTATCTTTGAAGGTTTACATTATTGTCTTAACAAGTATGGTTTTTGTACTCATAATAACACTCTTTTCAAATAGACAAATGAGTTTTAGCTGATCAACCCAACCCGGCCTGCCCAGGTTTGACACATACCTAACCCATTTGATTCTCGTTACCTGTCCATCTTTCACCTCATGTCAAATGCATCTTATCTTCTGTTTACTTTCTTTGTCACATGAAAACTAAAACAATATGTTTCTGGGATATTTTAACAATCAACATTACTGACTTGAACATTATCACGTTTCTATGTAAACTGATGTTATAGAGACGGGCTTATAAGCTTTCTGTATAATGTCTCTATCAAAGCGTTTATTTAATGATATTTGCCAAATTATCAAACACTTTAATCGGACGGGTTTATAATATTAATTGAATATTTGGACGGGTTTATAAGCTTTCTGTATGTGCTGTTTATCAAGTAGAATATTTGGACTATCGTTGGATGGAGTAATCTTGCAATAGAAGTGTGTCACTCCATGAAATCACGTCTGATTTGCCGACCTAATGCTAGTAGTTAACTAGATACTATACGAGTAGGCACTTAGGTGAAACAAGAGTCTGTAGATGATAACATGCGATAATAATATTAACTGAATCTGAATAATTTTCTTTTTTTAGAACAACATACACCTAATGTCTCCGCGGAGACTTGGTTGGGAACATTGATAACGTAATTTGACATCCTTGCTATTTTTGAAAAAGTAATTGAAAATTTATCTTTGTGCAAGCCATCTTTTATGTGGCTACTTATGCTTTAAATGATAAGATCATAAGTATGAAGATGATATCCACTAAATGAAAAATACTGGTAAGTGGTATAGACAGGCTGAATTTGCAATTCTGTAGTTGCTGACCGATTGTTTAAATGTCATGCTGCAATATGAGATTATATATGTAGAAAAGTAGGGGAAAGAGTTATGCCTATTCTTGGTGCGATTTCTCTTCATCAAATGTGATTATGACACATGGGAAATTGTTTCCAGCTGCAAGTGTAGCTTCTCAGTGGTTGGAATTACTTCATCAGGACATCCAAGGCCGTCTTGCAGGTAATGTTGCAGGGCTTCTAGTTCTATTTATTTATTAAAAGTTCAAAACAGTTGTTATAGATAAAGCAAATAAACACTTTTCAATTTTGTTATTGCAGCGTTAAAGCGTAGCAAGAAAAGAGTTCGAGATGCAACGGAAATAGAGCTACCATTCTTGATATCGAGTGAATTATCTTCTAATCAAGAAAATGATTCTTCAGCTGTTCATATAACAAATAAAGCTAATACTGACATGCATAAACTTAGATGGACTACCCTTTTTGATCAGATGGATAAATCCCTTTTGGAAGAAGAGAAAAATCTTGTAAGTCTTGCACTCTACAAATTCGTTTGTCATTCTATATTGGCAATTCATCAAATTTAAAGAAGGAAGGGTATGTTTGACGTTTCTTATTTTGATAAAATATGTACCAGGAAAACTCATTGAACCAAGTGAGGCAAATGTTATTGCATTGTGAAAATGGTCTCCAATTTCCTACAGCAAATTGTTTGCAACATATGTAAGTGCTTGATTGCATTTAGCATCTTCCATTTACCGGGGAAACCCCTTACCCAAAAAAACATTTCACATTCTTTCATTTTATCAAGTTATACACTCAAAACCTAAATTATGTTGCATTTGTTGAAATATAGGTTTCCGAGAGCAGAACCAACCTTAGACAAGGACTTAGCTGTGCGGGCAGCTGCTGCTGCAATTTATTCAACATCCAACTTTCTGCAACCGGCAGAAAACCAACCCTGTTTCTGATCATTTTTAGACGAAGGGTAATTGCTTGTAACAGTTTTAACTACAGTCATACTTGCATTTCGTGCATACTAGGGGCCCATGTTATATTATTTTCATTTCGGTTTCTGTAGAATTGAATAGTGCATCTGTTTTAGCTTTTCGTTTAATCTTTTACTGATTTGCGGCAAAGAAACTTGTACCTGTTAACAACTTGTTCATGAAATTTAATGAGTTTGCAATAATAGCAACACCCTTTTCTTTCTGTATGGTAGCACTTCCCTGTTATTCTATTTTTTTTACATAGACGTGCTTCAAATAGTCTCTGGTTTGCTGAGCCAGAGTGACCCCTTTTTCATTGTCCACGTGGTTTTGTTGCAAACATCTAGAGGAAGACCCCGATGATCTATAGTCCGATCTTTAAAAGGGCACACTTCTAAGGTCTGAAAAACCGACTAATTCTTTTGTTCAACCACCATCATGGGAGTAGATTTGCGCAATTGCACATCGCCATTTTTTTTGCACAAGATGATACAATGCCAATGAGAGATGGTACAACTAGTCATGTCGTGTTTGAAGTAGTTTTAGTGATGCACTTTATAAAATCATTAGTGTGATCTCAAGTTAAGGTGTAGTACTATTAAGCTATCATTGAGCTTTTCATGAAGCTCAGTTGAGTTGGTTTGAGTATGAATAAAAGAACTCGAGTACAAGTTTATAAACATTTGGGACTGTCTTGAATCAAGTTTACTTCACTGGACTAAACACTCGGTAAATATTACTAAGGTATAAGCTAATTGTTTTGACAAAACCACATACCAAAATAAAATCTCGAAATCATAAAAAAAACAATCGAAATCAAATATATTCATTCATTTAACAATTCATTAATACCTTGTTTCTATCCAATGATCATAACAAATCCATGATCACAATGTACAAATTAACCTATAATAATAATAATCCCATATACAGTATACATTAAAAGAACAATCTCATTGCAAAAGCCAACACTCATTCAACTGCGAACTCGCACTCTGTCCAAAGCTCCTAACCTTCATCAAACAAAAATGCGTACAAAACGCGCCCATTCCCCCATTCACCCTACTCGTTTTCAACAAATAACACGCCGATTTACACCTACTATCCCTCCCCTTACCCTTCCCTTGTACCAAAACCCCAAACGCCTTCGTCCCATCCTGATTCTCACTCTCATCAGCATTTACATTTTCTGTTAGCTCCTCAACTAATATAACCCCCTCAGGATTCTCCCTAACCACATTGGGCCAGTTTTTCGCCTCGACCGCCTTCTCGGTCTTAACTTCCCCATTCGCGTAAACCTGTACTAACAAAGGCGCCTGTTTTATGTTTTTCACTATTTCCGTAACCGAATTACTCATCCATTCTTCGAAACTGTCGAAACTGATATCGGTCCCGGTCTCTTCGACCGGAACTAAACTACAACAGATTCGCGATTTAACCGCTAGGTTTTTAATCCTTCCACATTGAATTTGATTTTGGTTTTGGTTGATTTTGAGCTTAATCGACTGTTCGACTACGGCGCATACTGGCTGGTGCTGGTGGAATGAAGGCCTAATGACGTCATCGATCGGTATACGCGTTGTGAGGATGAATTGGTTTTTTGAATGATAATATGGTTTTATTGTGTTTATAAGAAGAGATGAAAGTGGTGGGAAATGAGAAGAGAGGTGACGTGGAGGAATGTGGGGCGTTGGATTGAGAAGTTGGGAGGATGAAGTTTGACGCGGGTGGGCGCGTGCTTTGATGTAACGAACTTGTGTTAACCGTTATTTTGCTGATGTGGTATGTCCTACGTGGAATATATGTGCGTTTCTATTTGTCTAAAGCTATTTTAATCGGGTTTTTTTTTATATTTGGTGTGTTGGACGTTTTATTTGCACAAGTCATGTATCTTCTTTTTAAAATCCAAAATAATTGTGGTATTTCCTACGTGGCGTAAAGAAAGTTTTTCATTTCATTGGCCTGTTGGATATGTTACGTGCACAAGTTTTCATCATCCTATAATTGTGGTACCACGTTCTGCACGTGAGTCAACTTGATTTTCTTTTTTTTTTTAATTTTCTATTATGTAATTGTTTGATTATTACGGTATGATTATTAAATATTATTAAGACGGATATTGTATGTTCCGCAAGAGTATATATATGTTGCTGTAACGGGTGATAAAGGTGTAGACGAAAAAAATTACTTTTTGTTGTCGTATAAGGGTGAGCGTGATGCGGTTTGGTGCGAGTTTTGACTAAAATCGAATCGTAACCGCACTTGCGGTTTCTATAAAAATAGAAACCGAACCGCATCACATTTTGCGGTTTCGGTTTTGCGGGTTTTTTTTGCGGTTTTTGCGAATTTTAACCGCACCGCATCATCACTTGTGACTTATAAAACTAATGTGGGTTTTTACGGTTTTTGTTTTACAATGTTGGTTTTTTCGGTTATAATAATGCATATATTTAAAGTAAACACACACACACTTATGACTTATAAGAATATTAATGATAATAGGCACTAAAATTCTTATAACACACATTAAATAATCAATGTGCCGTTTTTCGATTTTAAATAATCAATGTGCGGTGCGGCGCGGGTTTTGTGGTTCGGTTTTACGGGTAAAACCGCAACCGCACCGCATTTTGTGGTTTTTTTTAACCGACCCACCGGTTTTTGCCGTGGTGCGGTTTTTACGGTTATGTTTTTTGCGGTTTTTGCGATTTTACGGTTTACGGTGCGGTACATACACAATATTTGTGTTGTAGTTATAGTGTCACGGATGGAGCCAATTTTTTTGTTGAGTTGGTTCAAAATTAAATTTAGCACCGTTTGTAGATTATTTTAAGGAGTTTAAAACGAAAGTTATTTCAAAATCATACTAAATATGCATTACGACTACTAGGCGAGTCCTTTACACCAGCCATATCTAAACGTTCATCGTCCCCTTTTTCTTTCCTTTTAAACAGGTCTCTGATCCGGGGCTTCTAAACTCGTCTCACGTGCAAGAATGTTCTTGAGATCACCTACGATGTATGACTATATGTTTATTATTCATAAGAGCATGTTGAGAATATAGCGGTAAATTATCCAAAGACCATTTGTAATTGAAACGATATATCAGAACTTGAAGTTTAGATGTAAAAACGAAAAATGATAACTTTTAAAGAATTCTTGATACCAACTAAGTCAAACACTATGGTCATACAGTTGCCCTTACTAAAATCATGCAACAGACAATATGAACATCCACACTATGATAGGCTCAAATTAAACACAGAGTATTTGGGAGGCAGATTGTTAAAATCTAATTACTACCCCATATGCTATAGACTCCAGAAATAAAAAAAAATACCTGTAATTAGGAAAATGGTATCATTTAAGGATCTGTAGCTTCTAACTGACCGCAATGGAGTAGTACACACTCGCGTCAACTTTCCAGCAAGGCGCGTCTCTAATGATCCTCGCCTTTTTTCAAGATATTTCTTACATTCTTTCGCAAATATTAACCGTTACTCACATTGAGGAGGTTGCAACCGAGAAAAGCTCTATCCCACCCACATCTCTATCCCACCCACATCTGCAATAACGGTTGCTGCAAAGAATGAGGAACCGACCTCTTTGTACACAACAACGAAACATACAAAGTATATAAAGAAATTAAATTTGAATAAGCTACCATTCCTGAAATAAGTTTTACTTAGATATTCAAATCTTTTTTCGGCGGAGACACCGGCAATGCCACCACAAAAATTTTAAACTTTGACATACCTGATTTAACCTCTTTATTCTTCAAATTGTAATAGGATCGGCTCAAAAGATTTTTTTTCGTCCAAAGAGGGCTGTTTGGTTGCTGTTTTATCTATCAATTGGGGGCTGTTTGTTTGCTGTTTTTTCTATCAATAAAGGGCTGTTTGGTTGTTGCTTTTTTCGTCCAAAGAGGGCTATTTGGCTGCTTTTTTATCTGTCAATTGGGAGTTGTGTGTGTGTGTGTTTTCTGTCAATAAAGGGCTGTTTGGTTGCAGTTTTTTTCTGTCAATAGAGGGCTGTTTGGTTGTTGTTTCATCAATTTTTGGCATCTGCAAAATAACAATACCAAAATGCAGGTAACTCCTTGAAGTATTTTCATGGTCGATTTAGTCCATCAAGTTTGAATATGCGATTTACTCCCTTAAATTTAGTACAAAACGGAAAAAATAACTTTAGGACGAACTCGTTACTCAATAAGAAAGATTGAGAACTTACCATCGACAAAATGAAAAGTTTCAGATTTGTTTGGATAATACTCTTATTTGTGAAGACCTAATCAATCGCAAAAATAGTAGAGAGAATTGATCTCATTTTTTTGTGAAATTGTGTAGGGTTTTAGTTTTCGATAACACACATATGGAACATGCTCCTAGTATATATAAAATTAAAACTGAAAGCCTCTTACATGAGTTCACACGTTGGGGTCTCCCAAGGCTTCTTTAGTTCTGCCTGAATAACTCGCGAGTCTCTGCACGACAACACCTTAAATCAATTTAAACTCTAACAAAATCAAATTAGCAAAACAAAACGATATAACAGAATATAAATATACATGCAGTGTGTTTCTTGCCTTTGTTCCATGAAACTCTTCCTTTGTCACTTTAACTCCGTCAAAATCTCTTTAATTACTTCAAATACTTCCAACTCCTCTTCCTTAACATGCAAATTAGTCGATGCAAGTACTTTGAACGCACCCTAAGTATTAAAAATGCTCATCTCGCAGCTTGACCACAACCCCGTTAAACGGTTCTTATGATTCGTTGTGGACACTATTATTGGCTCATCTCGCAGCTTGACCACAACCCCGCCAAGTTATTTGATCCAAAACAAATAAACTTTAATCAATGTTGCTTGTAGTATAATAAAAACTTTACTTAAGAAAGAGCCAATCCTGGTAAAGTGTCAAGTTATCATAAAGATTAAAAACGTTTAAGAAAGATTAGCTTAACAGAATTCGGGTCAGTTAGGCTTAACGTGTAGAAAGTGGATACCTGTAATATTGCACATATACTAACAGCTCAATCTAAGCTTACCATAATTCAAAGCAACAACTCATAACCTTATACTTATATAACAAACATGAACCAACTATGATTGTTTATAAGGAAAAAAAATTAATAATCAATAATTTAATTAGATATACATTACAAAACCTATTAGATAACACCAAATGAGTAAGCTAAGCTGGTAAGCACTCTTACCTATTAATACAAAGTCTATTGTTTGAAGCTTCGCACACCCATAAAATGTTAGGATTATGAAAATCCATGTAAAAGACTCGGTCACCCCGTGTTATATCTAGCATAGGTTAGCTCGTTTGTTTTGTTTTAATCGTTTTTTGTTATAGTACGACTTATGGTGTTGGCCGGGTCTTTACCATTTCGTTAGCACACATTCATAGGCCATTATAGGGCACCAAACTATTTAGTTATAATACCCTATGTCCAGCCAGAAGGTGGTGTTTCTCTCTCTAGAGAAGTGTGCTTTTTGTTATATTCTCTCCCTCTACTCTCTCTCTACAAAGATGACTATCTTTATATGGTTTGATTCATCAAGACCACCGGATTTAATAATTCTTTGTTTCTAACAATTGGTATCAGAGCCCATGGGATGATTAGATAGATTGTGTGTGCGTTTTCTTGGTTGGTTTAGATCAAAAGTTTGGTTTTTGAAGGTTTATGGTCTTTTTCTTGACACTCTTTAATTCTCACATTTGTGATGTTAAAGTTAGTGTTCTTATAGTTGTTATAACCTTCTAGGATCAAGTTGTACAAAAGAAACCAAGCAAAAACGTTCAAAAGGGTGATTTTTAGGTGTTTTTAGGTGAAAAAGTTTGTATTTTTCTTCACTGCGTTTTGCCTCTCTGAGACATTCTTCATTGCGTTTTGCCTCAAATAGTACACTGCGTTTTGTCATTTTGTATCGTACAACAGTACTGCGTTTTGTCGTATTTGGGGTTGCGTTTTGGTCACTGCGTTTTGGTTATTGAAGGTTGCGTTTTGCCTACTTGAAGACCTCACTGCGTTTTGCTTCAAGACCTCACTGCGTTTTGCTTCAAGACCTCATTGCGTTTTGCTTCAAGACTTCACTGCGTTTTGCTTCAAGACCTCACTGCGTTTTGCTTCAAGACCTCATTGCGTTTTGCTTCAAGCTATCACTGCGTTTTGCTTCAACATCACTGCGTTTTGCTCAAGACCTCCATTGCGTTTTGCTTGAAGACCATATTGCGTTTTGATAAGAAGTTACTCTGGCAAAATTTCATTCATCATTGCGTTTTGCTTCAACATCACTGCGTTTTGCTCAAGACCTCCATTGCGTTTTGCTTGAAGACCATATTCCATTGCGTTTTGTCTAGGGTTCTTCACTGCGTTTTGCCTAAGTTTCATTATCTTCATTACGTTAACTTATTTCAACCAAACCAAATCACAATCAAACAACATATCACCTAATCAAACAAACAATCATCACTTTTAACATACAATCACTAATCATTGTACCGATCCAAAGTTTATCATAATACAAGTACTCAACCATGTCCAGTAATTCAGATGATATTCAAGCGGCAGGTTCCGATACCCGCCCTCCTATGCTCGATAGGACTGATTACGAATCATGGTCACAACGAATCCGATTGTACTGTAGGGGAAAGGAAAATGGATTGCAAATTCTTCAGTCGATTGATCAAGGACCATTTGAGCTTGGAACCACAAGGGATGCACTCGGAACTACCCCTGAGGGAGGTGTCCTTCTTGGACCAGAAAGGCCTCGTACATATGAGGACCTCAGTGACACGGAGAAGAAACGATACGATGCAGATGTCCGTGCCACCAATATTGTGCTTCAAGGACTTCCCAAAGATATCTACAAGCTCATCAATCACAACATTGAAGCAAAAGCAATTTGGGACAACGTCAAAATGCTTCTGGCTGGTTCTGAACTCACAAAAGAAGATAGAGAATCTCAGTTGTACGATGAGTTTGAGAGGTTCAAGATGCTTCCAGGTGAAAATATCAATGAGTACTATGTTCGCTTTCACAAGCTGGTCAACGACATGAGGAATATCAGAATGACAATGCCTAACATTCAACTGAACTCCAAGTTCGTGAACAATATGTCACCTGAATGGGATAGGTTCGTGACAGCCGTTAAACTCAACAAAGGTCTGAAAGAGACAAATCACGAACAGCTGTATGCATACTTAAAACAACATGAGAAGCATGCTGCACAAGATCGACTGATTATTGAGAGAATCACTCCTGCTACGAATGATCAACTTGCATTTGTGTCAACGGTCCAACCTCATGCCCAATCATCACATGTCCAGTCTCATCAATATCCCTCTTCATCAACAAACCCTCAATCACCACAATATCCACAATTCCCTGAAACATCACAAATTGACTCCGGATACACTCAAACTGATGAACTACTTGACAACCTCACCAAACAAATGGCGCTCCTTGCCCAATCCTTCAGAGCAACGCTTCCTCAGACCAACAATCAACTTCGAACCTCATCTAACACCCGGAATCAAGCAACTATTCAAGATGGTCGGGTTGTAGTTCAGAATGTTCAAGGGCGACAGAATCAGAATCAGAGGTATTTTGCTCGGGGAAATGGTACAGCAGGAAATGGGGGTGCACAGAATAGAGCTGGGAATGCCAATGCAGGTCAAGGGAAACCGGTCAAGTGTTATAATTGTAATGGAGTTGGACATATTGCAAGGAACTGTACTCAGCCAAAGCGTCCACAGAATTCTGATTATTTCAAGGACAAGATGCTGCTGATGCAAGCCCAAGAGAATGGTGCAGTTTTGGATGAAGAGGAACTACTCTTTCTGGCTGGTGAACAGGGCAACACCTTTGATGCAGATGTGGATAATCAACCAGTCCAAGACTTAGCTCTGAATGAGGATAACATCTTCCAGGCAGATGAATGTGACGCTTTTGATTCAGATGTTGATGATGAACCGACTGCTCAGTAAATGCGTTTTGATAAGAAGTTACTCTGGCAAAATTTCATTCTTCACTGCGTTTTGTCTAGGCTTCTTCACTGCGTTTTGCCTAAGTTTCATTATCTTCATTACGTTAACTTATTTCAACCAAACCAAATCACAATCAAACAACATATCACCTAATCAAACAAACAATCATCACTTTTAACATACAATCACTAATCATTGTACCGATCCAAAGTTTATCATAATACAAGTAATCAACCATGTCCAGTAATTCAGATGATATTCAAGCGGCCGGTTCCGATACCCGCCCTCCTATGCTCGATAGGACTGATTACGAATCATGGTCACAACGAATCCGATTGTACTGTAGGGGAAAGGAAAATGGATTGCAAATTCTTCAGTCGATTGATCAAGGACCATTTAAGCTTGGAACCACAAGGGATGCACTCGGAACTACCCCTGAGGGAGGTGTCCTTCTTGGACCAGAAAGGCCTCGTACATATGAGGATCTCAGTGACACGGAGAAGAAACGATACGATGCAGATGTCCGTGCCACCAATATTGTGCTTCAAGGACTACCCAAAGATATCTACAAGCTCATCAATCACAACATTGAAGCAAAAGCAAGTTGGGACAATGTCAAAATGCTTCTGGCGGGTTCTGAACTCACAAAAGAAGATAGAGAATCTCAGTTGTATGATGAGTTTGAGAGGTTCAAGATGCTTTCAGGTGAAAATATCAATGAGTACTATGTTCGCTTTCACAAGCTGGTCAACAACATGAGGAATATCAGAATGACAATGCCTAACATTCAACTGAACTCCAAGTTCGTGAACAATATGTCACCTGAATAGGATAGGTTCGTGACAGCCGTTAAACTCAACAAAGGTCTGAAAGAGACAAATCATGAACAGCTATATGCATACTTAAAACAACATGAGAAGCATGCTGCACAAGATCGACTGATTATTAAGAGAATTACTCCTGCTACGAATGATCAACTTGCATTTGTATCAACGGTCCAACCTCATGCCCAATCATCACATGTCCAGTCTCATCAATATCCTTCTTCATCAACAAACCTTCAATCACCACACTATCCACAGTTCCCTGAAACATCACAAATTGATTCCGGATACACCCAAACTGATGAAATACTTGACAACCTAACCAAACATATTGGCACTCCTTGCCCAATCCTTTTAGAGCAACGCTTCCTCAGACCAACAATCAACTTCGAACCTCATCCAACACCCGAAATAAAGCAACTATTCAAGATGGTTGGGTTGTCATTCAGAATGTTCAAGGGCGACAGAATCAGAATCAGAGGTATTTTGCTCTGGGAAATGGTACAGCAGGAAATGGGGGTGCACATAATAGAGCTGGGAATGCCAATGCAGGTCAAGGGAAACCGGTCAAGTGTTATAAGTGTAATGGAGTTGGACATATTGCAAGGAACTGTACTCAGCCAAAGCGTCCACAGAATTCTGAATATTTCAAGGACAAGATGCTGCTGATGCAAGCCTAAGAGAATGGTGTAGTTTTAGATAAAGAGGAACTACTCTTTCTGGCTGGTGAACAGGGCAACACCTTTGATGCAGATGTAGATAATCAACCAGTCTAAGACTTAGCTCTGAATGATGATAACATCTTCCAGGCAGATGAATGTGACGCTTTTGATTCTAATGTTGATGATGAACCGACTGCTCAGTCTATATTCATGGCCAATTTGTCCTCAGTCGGGTCAGCAAATCCACAAGCTGGTCCATCTAATGCATCAATCTTATCTGAGGTACATATTCTGGAAAATGCTATTGATCATAGTGTTTCTAATCAGGACGAATATGAGATTCATAATAAAGTACAACCGTCAAATGTTATTGACTCAACTAGTGTCCATATGGGTAACAGTAATGTTATTCCATATGAACAATATTTGTCGGTCAATGATATTTCTGTTGTACCAAGTTGTGCATCTTCCGCTCTAAATAGTGTATGTGTATCGCCTGTTAATGATGCGATCGTTCCTCATGACCCAATAGCCATTGAACTTAAGATCTACAAGGAACAGGTTGCCATTTATGAGCAACGTGCTAAGTTTGAACTGACTGAACGTGAACAGCGAATGGATGATCAAATGCGTATGCTTATTCAAAATCGTAATAAAACGGAGGAAAATCTTAAAAAGGAACTTCATTCTTTCAAGTTACAACTTAAGTCAACTATGGAAAACAATAAGATAATTGAAGAAACTGTAACGACTTTGAAACAAGAGTTTAAACAGAAAGAGTCAAAATTCCTGACTGATTTTTCCAATCTGAAACACCTTAACGATAAACTTGAGAATAAGCTTCACTCACAAGATCAATCCATTCAAACTGTCCATATGATGTTAAATCCTACTCAGGTGTATGACCAAAAGACTAAAACTGCACTAGGTGCCCAGAACCCTTTTTACCTCAGACAGGCCAAAAAGGCCCAACCGGCACTATATGATGGTGATGAACTTCTTAAGCCTCATCATGTGCCGGTAATGGTTCCATCGTCTGAGGAAGAACTAGAGTTAGCTGAAGCTACTAGGAATAAACTGCATGTAAAAATGAATGACTCTGCCTGTGTGGAAAAGAGGGTTAACATTACGCCTCCTAACTACTCAAAAGAAAATTTCATGGCAACATTCACCCCTCAGACTTAACTGACACCTGAGCAAGTATTTTGCGCCTTAGATCTAGCAAAATGTAAGGCCGAAGAGCTAAAGGCCAATGTGTATCCTCCCAATACACCGGCCCATCTAGTCCCTAGATTGCTTCCAACTACAAGTCAAGTAAATATTGGTCTGTATGTAATTACTCACCTATTTTGGGATTTTGAGAAAACTTGTAAAAAGCGTATCACACCAACGGGCATAACTGAAGGGGAAATGGGTTTTGAACAAACAAAAAGGTGTTACTTAACCGAAGTAATTCCATTTTTCAATCTACTCAAAGAACATTTTGAAGGAATTCAAAAATCTCTAGTCACTGAAGTTAGGGCAATGAAAGCCGTTTTTGAAATTTTGGAAGCCGAAGTGGACCAGAATGAGACAGACTTACGGAGTGGTGAGATTGAACAGAAAAACCTTATCCTCACAAATGAGAACTTAGTTACTAAATGCTTATCCAAAGATGTGTTTTATACTGCAACGGATTCTGTACTCAACGTGTCTAGATTTTCTGACATGCATGATGTTTTCACTAGTGCTCAGAAACGTATTGCCGACCTTGAATTTGAAAATTTTAATCTGAGAAACAAGATTCAAAATGATGACCATGACTCAATGATAAAACATCTCTTCAAACTTGAGGTTGAACACTTCAACTTATAGTTAAAGTATCAAAATCTTAAAGAACGTTTTGGAAACAAAAAACCAGTGACATCTTCGGATTCTCCTTCATTTGATTCATTGTTTATGATTGGGAAACTAAATGAACATATTCAAAGTCGAGGCAATACGATTCATGAATTAAAGGAGAAGATCTATCGCTTAACAAAGAAGAATAGTGATACAGATCCCATTTTTGACCTTAAGGCTTTAGTTTCTCAGAACAAAGATTTAACTGCAAAGCTCAATGCCCTTCACGATCTCAATGAA